>BSBK01003361.1:890000-1096522 GCA_027943335.1 Chamaecyparis obtusa | reverse complement strand
ATAACAGTCATCAATCTAGTATATTCATCAACAAAAAGAATAAAGTATCTATCACCATAACAACTCTGAGTTCTCATAGGACCACATAGGTCGGTATGAACCAACTCAAGTATCTTCTTTGTTGAGTAGTCTTTTCTTTTGAAACTAGACTTAGTCATCTTACCCTTCTGACATTCATGGCACATAGCATGATCAGGTTTTGACAGGTTAGGCAAACCTCTAACTCTTCTCTTTTTGCTAATCTTGATCATGTTGTCAAAATTCACATGGCATAACCTTTTGTGCCACAACCATGCATCTTCATCCTTCATTAACAAACAAGAAGACTGATCAATATCAAGATAAAATAGGTTACCTCCGGATTGTGTACCAGTTCTGAAAAATCTTCCTCCATCATCATAAATCTTCACCTTTTTGCTCTCAAAAGCAAGTCGGTGGCCTGAATTGTTCATCTATGCGACACTTAATAGATTATAGTTCAGTCCATCTACCCAGTATGCATTTTTAGATTTTATTCTATCATTAATCATCAGTGAACCTTTACCTCTTACCATACAAGGTGTATCATTGCCCATTCTCACAGATCCTCCATTGTATTTATCAAGTTGATCAAATTTCTCTACATCACCAGTCATATGATGCGTACAGCCACTGTCTATGATCCATGTATCATTTCTATTTACTCTAGAGATCAATGATGTTTCTTCATGTTTCTCTTCTTCCTCTAAGTCATCTTTCATAGCAACAAATACAACTTCTATGTCATCATCAGAATCAGATTCAGATTCAATATCTTCGGCTATGTAACATACCTTTTTCCCTTTATCATAACTATCTCTATTATCTCTATTGTTGTGTCGGTAGCCTCTGTTGACTCTTCTCCCATAGCTTCCTTCGATCGGTCTTTGGATCTATCATCATCTTTCTTATGTGGACATCTAGCAGTGATGTGGACAACCTCTTTACAATTAAAGCATGCCAAAGGTAGCTTACCTCTATATCTTCCCTTTCCTTTGGGTAATCTTCTAGCCATAAGAGCTTCAAGCTCATCAAGCTCATCATCAGTATTGCTATCACTATCATCATTCTTAATTTTCCTGCTAGACTTACTAATCTTCAAAGAAGTCATGAAAGCGAATTCCACAAAAGGTTTGATGTAGCCCTTGTTTCATGAATTGCAGAGATCTTGATTGCATAAACTGGCAGTAAAGTTCTGAGAATCTTACTTATCACTATTTCATCATCAATAACTCCATCAGATGCTCTAATAGCATGTACTACCTCTTTCAATCTGTTTGAGTACTGCACAATGTTCTCACCTTCCTTCATCTTCATATCATCAAATCTACCTCTTAGGCTTTCAGCTCAGGCTCTCTTAACATTCAAATCTCCACTATATACCAGTGCAAGTTTTTCCCACATGGCTTTGGCGAGTAGTGCATCCCTTGATGTCTTCAAATTTGGCATTGGTATAGGCAGCAGCAAGTTCCATCATAGTAATATTGTGTTCATGCCTATCTTTCAGTTGATCAAGAGTTAAGGGACCAAGGGTCGGTTCAATGTAGCCATTCTCCATCAGTTCTAGTACAAAATTCCCAATTACAAATATGTGCAACTTCATATGGCTTTGCCATACTGCGAAGTTCTCTTTGTTCAGTATTGGCACTTCCCTCTTATACATTTTGAGACCTTTTTGTTGAAGTCCTTAAAACTCTGTTCTAAGCAACCAACGCTCTGATACCAATTGTTAGAATAACTGAGAGGGGGGTGAATCCGTTAATCACTGTCCCAAAAAAAATGGTATAATCCAAAACAAATACTTCAACTTCTGCTACTCGGTAAACATAAAATACTTTCTCTATCTGTGCTTTTACCGATTATCAGTTTAAACTTTATAACAGTTACCGATCAAATCTAACATGTAATATGCAAAGTATGATAACAAACAAATATCACAATCAACACATAACACAAGAGATTTAACGTGGAAACCCTATGAACGGAAAAACCGCCTGGGATCGGCAACCCAAAAATATTCACTCTTCTGAAGTGAGGTCGGTGAAGACCCAACCTTGTTAAAGGTTACAAACACACTGTTAGGTGTGACCTTGTTAGAGTATTTTAGACCAACCGTTATCGTCCAACCAGCATTCACTATGGGGTTGACAGGATAACAATGTTCATTCTATGAATGATACATAAAAGACTTTATAGTCCACTTGGTTAAGAGATTTGACTGTGTACAATGGTTAAATATGTAACAGTAGATGATCTGCCTTAATACAACTTCAATTGCAGATTACAGATCAATATTTTGCTCATACAAATCCTTCTGATCAATGTAACACTTCAGATTCAATCAATTTATCAACTTACTATCCATTGGTAATTACTCTCTATCGCTCAATAATTGTTCTATAGCTCAGTTCTAACTAACCAGTATGAACAGAATGCATGAAGCTTGTTCACGCGATAACTCTACAGTATCTTCTTCTTCTGGCGATATTTCATTATGAAATCTCCAGTCTCTTATATAGACATGTAAATCATTTTCTTCTCCTCCATCAAATTTTGCTGCTTAATCATCTTCGTTGATTTTTCCACTTTAAGCTTCCTCGGCTGATGTGTCAATAACACATTTTAATCTACTCCATTAGATCTTCCTTGAATTATGTTAGTCGTCGATCTTCATAACAAACATTATCCATTACCTAGATTTCATACACTTTGCAGTTCATCAATCTTATCAGCTAAACTGATCATTTAATTCATTTCTGTTCTGCTCGGTTAACAAAGAAATGTGTCGGTGAACACAAGCTCAGTTAACACTGTGCTCAGTATGCACTACACTTCGTCGGTGTAGACTGAAATGCTTCATTTACCGACAACACTGCTTTGTGTCTTTTAGCTCTATTCTTCATCAGAGATGAATGCAACATAATAAAGTCAATATCATAAGGTCATAGACTCATCAACAAGTTACTCAATGTATTCCTTATCCTCATCTGACATATACATCTTCCTCATGTAGATATTTATGTTCTTCATCACTTTCACCTTTCTTCAGATGTATCAGTATAGTAACTTACAAGATAAGTTCTGTCAAACTAGTTGACATCAATGACAACATAATACTGATTTAATCATATTTCATATCTAATCAACAACTCCTCAATGATCTTTAATCATAGATTCTTCAATTTGATTCCAAATCAGTTGTAGTTCATCATTATTATGACCATCTTGATGTGGTGTTTATAAATTAATTTACATAACTATTAAATGAAAAAATACCTGGTACAATCATTGACAACATTATGTGCTCCCTCTTTATGGACATCCAAGGAGGAATGTTATTGTTAATAACAAAAATAGGCCACAATGAGTAAGTAGATCTCATATCTCCAAATGGATTGACACCATCCGCTACCACTGAAATCTTGAGATTACGAGGCTCTTCTTTAATGTGTGGCCATGTTGTTTCTATGTCTTTAAATGTAGAACCATCTGCAGACATTCACATAATGTCATCTTGACTTCTATTGCGTCTATGGTAATCCATAAATTGTGCCAAGCTAGTGCACCTGAATAATCATTGAAGACGTGGAATAAGGGGAATGTACCAAAGACTCTTGTGAGGCACCTTTTTTGTTATTTGATCTGACCGATATCTACTAGTATGACAAATAGGGCATTCTGTTGCAAATTCATGTTGTTTATGATATAGAATGTGATCATTGGGACATGCATGTATTCTCTGGTACTGCATTCCAATTTGATTCATAATGGTAGATAATTCTCGGTACGAATGAGGCAAAATATTTGATGGTGGTAATAAAAACTCACCTATCAACCTACAACAACAAATATGAATTTTTAATATAATGAATCATAATGGTATGCTAACATTGAAGATGACAAAAATGGCACACCTTAGCATACGTGACATTGCTACATTGGATAAACTATTCATAACCTTGAAGTTCACCAACAACACTATAGAAGAGAGAAGAGTTGTTTGGGAGCCTTGGTATAGGGGCTCATATGCCTTCTCAATTATACCATCTTCATCATCATTATCAGATGCACTAGTACCATCATCATGATCATCTTGATCAACTACGCCAATACCATCTTCAATCATGTCCTCCGCCACAGGATCATCTTCTTCCATGGGAGCATTATCCTCAGCTTGGATATTCACACCTCCATGTTCCTCAAATTGGAAATCCACATTCACCAATCGACAAAAATCATGCCCCCTTCAATGTGACCATATTGCTTACAATGACTATGGGCTGTTTTGATTAGAATTCTTCTATTCTTTAAGCTCTTACACTTTTTACAAGGACAATAACATTTTTCAACGTCTTTTCTTTCAAACTAAAACCACAATCTAGCAAGTGTCTCATTATTTTGTTCTGGGTTCATATTGCCAGGTGTGGACGTTCTTCACAGGCTATAAATATACAAAATGTAAACATACAAACATTAGTAGCATCTTGTATATAATTAAATATATATATATTATAAGATTATACAAGATTTACAAATACACACACAAATCATGCTCACTAGACCATGAAATATTGAAAAGGATAAGTATTTTGGGATTTATTATTATTTTGGGAGTTACACAAATCTCCTCACTAGACTACTAAATTAGAGATTATATAGAATATATTCTAGAGTTGTACAGTCACATTGTCTAGTCTGTAAAGATATACAATATATTTTTGCAAAAGAAACTTTCAATTGAAGATAATAACACATCGGAATTTGGCATTGTAGTGGAGGTGATTCCATACCTAGTACAAATTATTTCCTCTAAAGCTTCTAGATGGCCTTTCTCTAGGAGATGCATTAAGGCATTCAATTGATCATTAATGCATTGATACCCATCTATATCTAGGTTTGCATCACACATGCTTAAGGCAAAAGTTCCTAATACAACTGAAGAGAGTAATTAATATGGAAATTGAATCAAATGTAAGCAACATATGGCATTAATTTTCAAAGATGGTGACAATTTAAAAGTATTGGAAAAATATACTGTACAAGCAATGATAGTGCACCATGGGAAGTCACAATAAGTATGAACCCATAGAGGATTTTCATTGTTTCCTAAAAGAAGATCATTTTCAAAGTGATATTTAGCTACATAGAGGTGAAGCCATGACATACAAAAGGTAAGAGAACCTCAAAGTTTCTGACATATAATGCTATCATGTCAAAAGGACAACAAAGTGTAGTTTTTAGAACAATGGAACAACCATCTCTCTTAAAAGGAACAACCATCATGTTATAGAGTTATTGAATATGGCCATTATCATGAGATCATAGGGCAAAACACATCTATCTACTATTAATGAACAATTTCTTCTATAGAGGCAATTTTGAATTCTATGCTGATGTGAAAAGGAAATGTCACTCAGTTTGAAGTCCTAATAGAATAAATACAATAAGAAGACATTGACATATCATGCCTTATATCAGAACCAATCACAATAAGAAGATGGAACAACCATAAGGTACAAGCATGTGCAAGTCATTGTAATCATTGGAGATATGTTAAAGGTTAAGTACAATAGTAGAGCATGACCATGATACAATTAATGAAAGTGCCATAAAATAGCATGATATTTATAATCAATCATAGAGAAAAGAAACAGTGACACAAATGATTTGTATTTTAGTGCCACTAAATACTTTCCAAATAGTCATCAATGTATTAAAGCATTCCAAAGTATAGGATAGCAAGGTGCTTCAATACATAGCTGCTGTGATCAAAATAGTATTTTACAATATCATGAAGTAAAAAAATGCAATGTTTCAAAATAAGGCAAAATAAACCAACAAATGACAAGCATTGTCATTAAACACAACATAAAAGGTATCTTTGACATTGAGCCCTCAAAGAACAGGTTTGATGTTTTCATGTTTTGAAAGTTAACAAGGTTTATATTTTCATCATGAATACATGAAAACAAGCACAAAGGATCACAATAAGTAATCTCTAATATAAAGAAACACAATGACTATCAACATCAAAGCGGTGGTGTAGGAACTCAAACATCATCTAAAGATAATTTGTCATGTTCTCTTTCCTCTACACTTTTACAGGATATTGAACGTGAAAGAAAAAGAAGTGAGAACCCCGAGGCAATGGATGAGGATGATAGTGACGAGGTAGCTGAAATAAAGGCTGCTCATTTTGAGGAGTTGATGAAATATGCCCAAAGAAGTGTCAGTGATGTTGATATTCAGAAGTATCAAGCCTTTTCACAAACACTACATCAATCTCAAGGCTTTGGTTCTGAATTTCAATTTTTAGATAGACCTGATGGTGCTTCTGCTGGTGCTTTGGATGTATTTGCTACAGAAAATAATAAAGATGATGATGACTTATACAAGTTGCACATCCACATCCACATCTAATATAAAATTTATTATTATAAAGTCTTTTTATGGAAATTTGTTTTACATTAGTCTATATTATTCTGAAGCCTTGTAAAAGAAATCTGTTTTATATTAATCCTCAAAATTAGTTAGCAAATCTTCTTCTTTCTTTCTAAACTCATGAATGATTCTATTTTTTTGCAGTAAATAGCATACGTAACAGATAAACATGAAATCAGCAACAAATATCTACCTTATGCTTTTACTACTAAGTCTTTGTTTGTCGGGCATACTGATTATAAGTACTTGAGGTATCAGGTTATTGATACGTCCCTGGTATTTTCATGCATTTAATCTTATAAAATCATCAATTCTTAAGCATTAAGCATAGTAATAGGTCAATCTTCATTTAATTGCAAAAATGAAACACCAATGAAGAAAATAATAAGCAACAAATAATAGATATTATTAACATAGGTTGAAGCCAATCTCATCCTTCAATTATAAGAAGGATTTCCAAGCTCCTATTTGAAAACAATAGATATTATTGAAATAAGTAGAAGCCAATCTCATCCTTTCTCTTGTGATCTTATATCACAGGATTTCAAAACTCCTATTTGAGAATAATAGACATTATAGACACATAAGTTGAAGCTAGTTCTTCCTTGCTCTTGTGATCTTATATCAAGGATTTCCTAAGCTACTTTATTCAAATTGGATAGTATTATCACTTGATATTCATACCTTCTCGATAAAAGGAAGTGTATCGCTAGATACCTAGTGACAAAATTCACCCTCTCCTGGTTTTAGATTGAGGCCAAGCAGTGCCAGGCTTTCAACGGGAAAAGGTTTAGTATCCATATGGCATTCAACAACCACACTCTACTTAAATCCATTTTTCTCATCCTTCAATGTTACCAAATACATATTTGTACTCTTCACATAGTGACAATAATAAAGTTTAAAAGGAAATAACATAGAGTGACAAACCACATGCTTGATGGAGGAGGGAGCCAAGAGTTTTTCTCCCTTTATTGTAACCAAATAAATAAACATCATTGTAACACGGAGGAGCGAAAATCTCAAACCTTTTTATTAAAGCATAAAAGATAAAGAAATTTTGTCAGATGTTATAGTTGCAACTGCCCTAGTAGACTTGTATGCAAAATGTGGAACTATAGACAAGGCACGTGAACTCTTTGACAAAATGCATCAAAGACATGTGGTATCATAGAATGCCATGATCACAGGCTATGTACAAAATGGATTTTTTGAAAAGGCTTTAGAAATTTTCAAGCAAATGCAAATGGCAGGTGTAAAGCTAAATTCCAAAACCTTTGCCAGCATCCTCCCTGCCTGTGCCAAAATGGGAGCTTTGGAACAGGGTAATTAACCAATCACTGTTAATATATTATGCAGTCACTGTAAGATATTTTAAATATGATAGAAAAATAGGCTAAAATGAAATAAATTCTTAGTAAAATAACTCTTAAATATTATCTTAAGATAGCCTTCTATATTTTTAAATAGTTCTATGTTTTATTTTATTTTTTCAAATATAATAATTTTCATACATTTTGTATGTATCCTTCAAATTAACTTTGAATGTTGTGAAGGAATAAGAAAGTTCAGGCAGATGAATTATAACAATTTATGAAATGAAAATTCCATTGTATAATTTGTAGAGAAGATTGATTGTTTAACAATAAAATCCACATAATCTATAGTAGCAAAGAAACTAGAGGCTAGCTATCATTATAGTGAGAAGGTTTGGAAGTATAGTTAGTAGGCATTAAGTTTGTCTTAATAGTTGGAAACTAGAGTATATGCTTTTAATGATCTTCTCTGTTAGATGTGCAAGGGATCATTTTTAATGTCTTTGTGTGTGTGAAACCTAAGTCATTGAATGTCCTGAACTATTTTGTTAACCTTTGCCAGCATCCTCCCTGCCTGTGCCAAAATGGGAGCTTTGGAATAGGGTAATTAACTAGTCACTGTTAAGATCGACTTAGTCAATTGCTTGATCACACGATAACCAGTAATTAATGGTTATCATAACACATTGTTAATGTGTTACGATAACCACTAATTAGTGGTTATTTGTATCATTGTGTAAGATAATGAAATGATGCCAATCAATCGATAATGAAACAATGCTAGCCATGTCTATTCATATTGGTATTAATAACCATTGTGTGGGCTGGGAAAAACTTACCAGCACCATATAATTGATAGGAAATAATCAATAATACCCTAGCTTGTATAAATGGATGCCCTAGCTCGTGGGTAACTAGACAATCGAATGAACACACATTAACATGATGCCCTAGTTCACTAACACAGTAAATGACATAATCAAATCATCCGAAGAAATGAACTCAATGCCATGGATACAACAGAGCATGGAGTAATGAATATCACAGTAAGATGTGCCCTCAAAATACATGATGGTATTCAATCAAATGATCAAATGCAATGTATTCTATCAAAATGCAGAGGAGATAATGAAACAATCCCTACCTCAATGAGCTTCCATTTGATAAGGAGAGGAAAAGCCAAGTTTCCAAAACCAAGCTCAAAGATCAAAGACCCAAGTCCAGATAAAAACTACAAACCCTATACACAGTGCCGAATCTACCTTGGCCGATGAGGTTTCGTGCGCTGCCCCTTGACAAAATTCATCGTGGTGATAATGATCAAACGAGAAATTAATTCTACTACAACCCCTATACACAGTGCCAAATCTGCCCTGGCCGATGAGGTTTCGCATGCTATCCCTTCAAAAAATTCACCGTGGTGATAATGAAATTAGAAATGAGTTCTTTTTTTTAAAGTTATGCCCATGTTCATCAAAATTTTGACGTACACGATAGTGGTCAAATTTTCAACTAACACGAGCATGGATTAAAAAAAATGAAAGTTTTCCTTCTATTATCTGACCAACCAAAACCTTTTTATTTCATGGTCAAAAATTTTGGTAGAAAAATGGTGCAAAATGTACTAGTGACACCATCCTTGTTGTTAATGATGCATTTGTCATCTTTGAACTCCAACTGATAATATTTTCCAAGTAACTGCCCAACACTAAGAAGGTTATGTTTCAAACCATCTACATAGAGAACATCATTAGTATTGTTCTTTCCATCCAATGTGATAGCTCCTCTGCTAATGATAGGTTTAGGAGTGTTATCTCCAAATCTAACCATGCCACCATTGTATTTGTCCAGATGAATAAATATGTCTTTATCACCTATCATGTGATGTGAACAGACACTATCTATAATCCAATCTGTCCGTATATCAGCTTGTGAAATTAATGCTAGTTCTTGTTCCTCTTTCTCATCTTCATGATCTGTCTCGTTACTCATTTTCTCTATAATAGAAATGAATCCAATTTCTTCTTCAGCTGATTCATCATCTGAAACTCCTTCTCCAACATAGTAACATTTCTTAGAGTACTTAGGCTTGTAGTCATTTTTGTATTTTCTAGCTCTTGTAGGACACTTAGATGCAAAGTGACCAATCTTATTACATGAAAAGGACTTAAATGGCAATTGACCTTCATATTTTCCTTTTCCTTTCTTTTCTCTTTTAGCAATCATAGCAATAAAATCAGCTAGTGTTTTCTCTTCATCATCATCAAAATTATCAGAAGTGTTTGCAGATTTCTTACCATGGACTATTTCTTTGAAGGTTGTCTCACTTTTAGGTTTTGTCTTTAATCTTGAAATCTCAAAAGCTGAGATTTTGCTGATCAAGGTCTCTCTCTTGAAATTTGATGTAACCTGCATGGTCTCATCAAGGATGTTGATCTTGTTTTCATATTCTGGAGTGAGAGTAGTCATCAATTTGTCCATAATGTCTTCCTCTGAGATCTCTCCACCATTGTTCTTGATTCCAGCAACTGCTTCATTGATCCTTTGATTGTAAGCTCTGATGTTTTCTTCAGGCAGCATCTCTAATGCATTGTATCTTTTCTTCCATGTTTTTCTACGCGCATCCTTTTCTTGTTTGTCTCCTTCAAATATGTCTTCTAGGTACTTCCATATTTTATGGGTTGTATCTACCTTCTTTATTTCTGAAAAATTACTATCAAAAAGGGTGTTGATAAGGGCTTCTTTGGCTATTGCATTCTGATGAAATAATTCCTTTTGCTTTTCAGTAGCATCAGCCTTAGCAAGGTCTTCCAAGGTAGGGATCTTGACTGCTTTGATAGTTACATCAAAAACTTCAAAAGAAATGCATTGCAAATGAGTCACCATCTTGTTCTTCCAATCAAGATAATTCTCTCCATCAAACTTAGGACTTTCTTTTTTGAAGTATGCAATCTGATCAACCTCAAGCTGTTAAACTTTCTCTCCGAGGCACTTGGCTCTTATACCAATTGTTAGGACTAGTCCCAAGAGATAACTAAGAGGGGGGGGGATGAATCAGTTATCTACTAGTTCCAATTCTTTATCCAATTAAGTATACTTAAACATAAAGCATAAACATAATGAAAGAACACTTGAACACAACACCAATATTTTAGTTACAGGGAAACCCAAATAGGTAAAAACTCCGGTGACTCCGGTGGGAATTGACACCCACTAATATTCTGCACTAGTGTATTATGATCCTTGTTAGAAGATCCTTAACCCTATTATGATTTGCTTTACAATATATTTAGTACAATAGACCTGGTCAAGGGTCAAACCCTGTTAGGAGTCTTTTACAATCTAGTCCCTATTAGGGGAGAAGGCGCACTGTCTGAGAGTACACTGCTCAAAGGGGTGAAGGCTACAACCTTCTATTTAACAGATACACACTATATATGGATCTTGGTGAACTACGCTTTGACCTACTGTCTAGATCAGTTCCAATGTATAGCACAGATACTTTACTTGGTCACATAGACCTTCTTCTGATGGCTCAACACTTCGCACACTCTGCTCTGCTCTTATTATCAACCATGAACCACACTCTAGCAATCACAAAATGGTTGCCTATAAATATCTTTCCTCTAAATGATATAATCAAGTCAGCTTGTTAGAACCACCTTGAAATCATATTAGAGAAACCATAACAAGTTCCAATAATAATTCAGTCAGATCTAC
The DNA here is from genome assembly GCA_027943335.1 of Chamaecyparis obtusa. Lineage (NCBI taxonomy): Eukaryota > Viridiplantae > Streptophyta > Pinopsida > Cupressales > Cupressaceae > Chamaecyparis > Chamaecyparis obtusa. Next base: position 1,085,027 of record BSBK01003361.1, on the reverse strand, counting down.
TAAGCACACAACACATTCTGGGACCTGTCCAATAAGATAATTGTAGACGCACGCTACACACTATCGGCTCTACCAAAACATCTAGATCTTTCTCCTCAAGCTGAATTACTTCATGCGCTCTTAATCAAACATCACTAACTCTTCTCTAAGCTTAAATCCAAGGGTGCATACTGAAATGATAGGCGCAACTCCAGAACCAATAAAATCTTTGTCGGCTCTTCTAAATAAACACAGGAAACTGCAACTGGCGAATAGCGACTGCATAACTTCATTTCTATTGATCATCAAACTCTGATTCCATGAATGTAACATTACTAACATGTCTTCATCACATATCCAAAGGCGCAAGGCTCCATGATAACTGTATGGACAACCATACACAAAACACTGCATGTTACTTTGTCAGGAACACTGCTGACACAAGCTGCTATATAACTGTCTGTACTAACAGTTAACCACTATGTCCATGATATCATGCTGATAACATGTCCATGCTACATATACTTGAAGCTTACTTCATAATTCATCCACGCATGCTACTTACCATATGTTGTCATCAATGACAAACATATAATCAGTACTGGCCTGCTGGAAAATCTCCAACATATCCCTCCGACGACTAGTTACAATACAAAATATATACTAGTAATTGCACTTAAACAACATGCAATGGTTACACTGATAGAAAGATATACTCAAGTAATATATTGAAGGTCGGGGAGAAAACTTTGAGTAATTTTAATCCCATGTAAGAGGACAAGTAAGTTAAATCTTATGTATTGATAACTCCTAGTGGATTATAAATTTATGGTTGTTGCATTGTGAAGTGATTGATGCTCAAAATATCCTATATTCTTGTGCAATGAAATAACCTCTCAGTTTGGTATGTAAAGGAAGTGATGTTAGATTGGTTTGCAAGTCACTTAAAATTGAAACTATAGACATCCAAAATCTTGTTTTAGTGGAGAAATGTATTGAAAAATATGTACATGATATATTTGGCATAAGAAACTCATTCTAGGCCCACTTATGGATCAATTGATGAATTTGTTTAGTCTCTTTAAGGTAGATTTTTAGAACATAGAAACATCCATTGAACTACATTACAAGCACCATCAAATACAAAACTATTACATCATTGAACATCTCCTCTTTAGTCACTCCCAAATCATAACAAATTTAACCATTATTTATTATTAGATTATTTTCTATCTAATTTTCCACGTGTTTCTAGTAGGGTGGAATTATTGATATTATATAAAGGGCAAACATGTTAGTTTATTAAGGAGCAAAAAAATTTCATAAGGCTCAACTCTTACGAAATGGTTTCCCTTTATTTTGCAAATACAACATATAATGGGTATAGTGAACAATGCTTTCTTATGAAATGTTGAAGAGCTAGTTGAGAGGTGAATAACTAACCTAGGCAAAAAAAAAAAAACTTAACATTGTGGAAATTATAGAGACTAAATAGAAACTCATACAAATAATCATTCCATTTAGATATCATTTTCAACGAAATCAAAATAAGCCAAGCCTATCAAAGTAATTAATAAAATTGCATTAATTTTTTTGCACAACATTTTTTAGTTTGATATTGTGATGTTGTGAGACATCAAGTTGAGCTGAATTTAGTAGTGAATCCATGTATGGTCATTAAGTTAAAAATAAAATGCATTGAGACCATGTAAATTGCTCATACTTTGTTAATATGTATGTACTCTCTGCAATATAATAAATTGCCAAAAGATAGGGTTGTGACAATGGATGCCAAATTTTCTTGAAGTTTATCTTGGCTTGAATTTGCATTGAAAAATGATTGCATAGATATTTGATTGAATCGAAGAAGAATATTACTCATAAATTAAAGAGTAGGAGCATTTTAAATAATGGTAGTTAGTTAGAAGTGACAACATAAAAGATGTATTATTATATACTCACATCATAAAAATGAACAATGTTATTGCTTAAACTATTAAATTAACCTACAAGTAAATCGTGTATTATTAAATAACTCAATTTTATTTCTTTCTTGACTTTTGGGTCTCTCTCTCTCTCTCTCTCTCTCATTTTAAAGTTTTGTGTCTCCCATTTCTAGGTACTTTGGAGTGGGGTGTTTTTCTTATAATTTTTTTTTTCCAATGTATACCTATGTTATGGTATTTATTATTTATTTTATATTTGAGCGTACTTTTTAATTTATGTAATTTTTTAAACAATAAAATTTGTAGAGAACTCTCTTCAAAATATTTATGTAAAAATTATTTTTGTATATGCTACTTCCATTCATTATCTATACACATTATTTACAAACTTTTTGTATTCTATATGATCTATCCCTAAATATTTATTAGATGGTGATATTATTGATAATTATTAAATATTTTGCACAATGTCATATTTTACCCTTTAAATGTGTCAAATTGGAGGGGTGCACATAATAACACCAATCTTTCTAGATGAATTCGATAGCAATTATAGTGATTATGCTCAATTTTGTTATAACACAAATTTAGCCTTTGGAGATGAAGTACATGTCCAAGATCTTATATTGTGAAATAAAAGGCCTTCTAGATTTGTCTTGTGCACAAATTTCTTTTACATTTATGCATTATTAAAGTTTTATCACTTTTTGTAATAGGTGAAATCTGATGATAAGTAGGAGATATTTTCCACAGCAAGTCAAATTGTGATATTGCGACTAGGATTCAACTGTGTAGTTTTTTTGAGTCAAACTCATTGACCCATGATTCATGAGTAGTGGTTCACACGAACCCATCTCTCATGAGAATAAATGGAACACTTAGCACTCATTGGATCTAGGTGATGCTCACAGAGGTGAAATCTATTAATTTCTTGAGCTTTACACCTCTTAATTGCATTTGCTTGACAATTTTAAAGTCTTTTCAACAAATTTATTTTGTAGATTTATGCAAGCATGACATTTCATCCCATGACATCTCTTTGAGACATTCTATCAAACTGTTTGCACACCCACATTTTAGATACATGTCTACGAAGATAATTAAAAAAATATCTATCCTTTATCCTTAGATGGATGTCTATATCATCTAATCCCACAATCAACTCACTCCAATAATTGATAAACACAAACTTGAAAAGGGATTTTCAACTAATATTTTGGGGACAAAATAGGGAAAGGGTTTATGAGAATAGAAAGTGACAAAATCAATTCTGAAAGGATGAGAAACCAATACAGCTAAACCCCTGCTAAAGAGAGCCCCTCATAAGAGATCGTTAAAAACAATTTTCCAAGTGGATTTTCACAATTTATTAGATTGTCCGTTGCTATTTCTAAATTCGATTGTATTGATATTTGTTTAATCCAAATTTAAGATTTATCATTAAGATAATACAAAACATAAAGAAATAAAAATAACATTTGTTTGATTTTATTTGCTTTTATTTGCTTTTAAATATATCGATATTTTTGTAAAATAATAAATGCATTTGTCTATGGTTAACTATAGCACTTATAGGAACTTTATACATTCTTATTGTGCTGGCCCATGACAAAGTCTACTTTCATTAATGACGGATCTGTTTACTTCAGAAACATGGATGTGCAATGAGTTTCTCATATCAGATAAGCACTTGTTTTACTAAGATTCTAAATGTCACCAATTCTAATAAAAGTGGCTCTTCATAATCATTTTCTTGCCAATTTTTTAATTTTATTTTAACTGAATAAAGCAGAGGATAAAATACATAATAAATATTATCTTGTCAATTCTTGTGTGTCTGAAAGTATGGTCGTGAACCTACACCATTATAAAGGGTCCCACAAGTCTCTCAAAAAATGATCATCGGTTAAGTTAAATTAAAATCTTATAAGAAATAAGATTTGTTTCATAACACAACAATGTAGAATGACACATCAGAGTTTTATCACTTTTTTATGCGGCGGCCATGATACAAAACTACATAAAAACCTAGTTTTACATATAGATGGCTCATTTATGGTCATTATTGTGCATGCACATAAATGTCTTCCATGTATCTCTTTCAAGATACAAAGGAATTTATGTAAGCTCCTTAGTTTTGGGGAAAAAGGGAAAATGACAATGGCTGTGTTGTGAAATATATTTTTTCCTTATCAGATCACTGAACAATTTACAATTTTCTTTGATGAAATTGTTAAAAGTTATATGATATATTTATATAATAGTTTGAATTATGGTATGTAAATGCTTTCAGGTGGATGCTTCTATCTTTAAAGTTCCCCTTTTCCCTCATACTTTCTTGAATAAGCAATTTCTGTGGAGCACATAACATACAAATGATATACAAATGATATGGATAAATTTGAGATTTACCTTAATTTAGGGCAAGTGTGATTGATATATAATACTAAAGTCCAGACATGAAAGAAAAAATTTCTAGACTTTTGTGAAAACAATTTTTTTTTAATGAGATACGAATGAAGTAAGATAAATTTCCCGTGTGCAGAGAATTTAGATATAGAATATACAATTTCAAACAAGAATTATGAAATGGGTATACCAGATATGAAAGCATCAAGAAGATTTACACTAAAAATCTTAAAACCAAATTTCAATACAACTTACCAATACAAAGCTTAGCAGTTAAACGGTCAAAGCCATTTGATACTTTAATAGATCTCTGCAACACAACGTAAAACCCACCCGGTAATGAAAGCATATGTACTGGCTTAGGTCTCTATTTTGAAGCCCACATTCAAATGAAACCAAATGACTCATATACTTGTGAATCCAAGCTTTATAGTACCCATGGAGGTTCTTCATTATTTTCTTACACATATAGCACAGAGATATCTTGCAATCACTGGGCCTCAGAAGGGCTTACTACCCAAATGGCCGACTCCTCCACAATCAGCAGGACCATTTACGTACATTTTGCAGGCAAAGCTCCCGCCAAATCTGGATCAAGTACTGAATCAAGGAGACACAGATGTTGAGAATATAATCCCATGCGGCGAGGTGCTATGCAACAAAGTTGGGCATCTCATCACCAGGCAACACCACTGCTACCATTCCTCCTCCCTGCCATTTGAACACACCATTATTTCATACTACATGAACATTAATCTGGGTAACATTGAAAATGAAGAGGGAGAAAAATAAAAAGTGGGCATTACCTTTTGAATCCCAAGATTGAACATGCTCTTCGACTCTAGCAGATAAGTCATTTTAAGATTATCTAGTGTCACAGAGATTTACAACTCCTATACGAAGATGAAAGGAAAGAAAGCTTTTTGCATCCAGGCCTGGTTCAAATGGTACTACAATCTATAAATTTGTCTTTGGAATTTTAAAATCTGTGTGCAGAGAAAAGAATGTATGCAACAACCACCATTACAGTCCTCAAGGAACAAACCGCTTGACAAACTCAACTCTAGACGAAATTACTCTAGCACGTGCTTTAGGGGCAAGAAAGAAGGGCGAAATACGCTGCGGATAATCTTGGGAGTGGTTAGGGTAGAGGGACCAATAGTCGCGAGGGCTAATTTTGTCAACATGTAGCCGTTGAATGGAATATTGTAAGACCTTCATTTTTTAAAAAAAATGTAAAATAGATATTTAAAGTTACTTATAACTAAGTTTAAGGTGTGGCTCATCACGCAACTCGTTAAAATAGCACGTCTAGTTAAACGTGTACAAAAATTAGCTTTTAAAAGATTCGACCAAAATTTAATCTAAAAATCTCTAGTAGTTGAATTTCAAAATATCATTTGTTATTAGTGAGTGATTGTATTTCTATAGAAAATATGACATATATGCAACTTATATCTATTAGTAATCATAAATATTTATTATATCTAACTTTTAAATCCAACACAAAAGGACCAATGCTTCAACACAAAAAAAATTATTTGTTGTTATAAAAATAACACATTATTATATAAAATACAACTTATATCAAACACAAAGGGACCAATAGTTGAACACTAAAACTTTTTGACAATATCACACATTTCATGGGAAAATACAAGGCATTTTGGTTGTGTTCACCTTTTATATTTGTGATAAAACCAATTATTAATATGAAATATTCTAATGCATAGACATTGCTACCCCAATAGTTGTACACATAAGAATAATATTTGTGCACTAAGATAACAATACTTGTTTAAGTGGACATCTTATTTTATTAAATGGGCATATTATTTTTTAATTGACACACATATGATAGATAGCTATGATATATTATTTGAGACAAAAACTTATCTATTTCACTTGTTTATGTTATTTTAATATAACATTTATAAGTTCTCATGCATTCAAGTATTGGTCCGTTTTTATCAACATTTGAAAAAAAATTTATTTAAGTTTGAATTATTTAATCACAATATACAGTAAAAATTTGGTGTAAGACTGAATAATATATTCACTAGTGACCGCATGATTATTGGACCCCGCACAACTATTGATCCCTCTCCAACAAACACATTGACCAAGATAGTTAAGTTTTCTGACAAACTATTGGTCCCTCTCCCCTAAATTGGTAGATGAAAGGTAAACATCAACACATTGACTAAGATAGTTAAGTTTTCTGACAAACTATTAGTCCCTCTCCCCTAAATTGGTAGATGAAAGGCAAACATCAACACATTAATCAGGATAGTTAAGTTTTCTGACAAACCCACTTGCTAGTGACCGCACGGCTATTAGATTAGCACAACTATTGGTCCCTCTCCCCTAATTTGATAGATAAAAGGCAAACATCAACACAATGACCAAGATAGTTAAGTTTTCTGACAAACCCACTTGCTTGTGTCTGAAGATAGTGTACACTCAGCGTAACGTGCTCTTGCTAATCCGTATACGTTATCTGTAATGAGGGGGCAACAATACCGTATGCAAAACTGATCTCCTGTCGATTTTGTACCATTCTAAATAAATTTTTCACCTACACAACATCATTAAACAAGGACGAAGTTGTTTTATTTTTTTGGTCAATCACAAATATTACTCAGTGTGAGACTTGATGTTTCTGGAAATCCCACCAAGAAAAGCGTATGGGCTAATTAACTCGATCTCTACTCGGATACTAATCTGTAGTCAGCGCAGGCCTCTCTTAACCAGCGTGGTGCATATAATCAGAAGAGCAAATGGTGTCGCGTTGCCTTCTTGAAGTTTAGGATCCCATGGACGAAATAACGTTCGCTCTACTTGTTAAACTGGTGAGGTTGGTGGTGGGAATTGTTGGGTTTATCGGTCTACTGTCGTTGGACGCGTGGAAGGCATGGAGGAGTAAGGCCCATTGGGTTCCTCAAGGAGCACTTATTCTCAGCGCTTTCAGTATCCAACTGCTCGGTCTTCTGGACACTGATAACGTGAGCATTTCAGATTACCCCCAGTCAAAAGAATACGATCTAAATAGAGTGTTAAGAAATGAGCTGTTGATTGACGGGGGAAGGGTGATGGTGTGCGTGTATATGGGTTACTTGCTACCCGAAATGGCCCGCTCGCCCTCTAAAAGGATGGTATGGAACGATATAGGGGCTTTGGCCCTAAGCTTGGGCACTCACATAGTCTCAGAGATCTACGTGTTTAACGAGTTGTACTGGAAGGTATGGGAAGATTATAATATTACCATTAATCCAATGTCTATAGTGTCGAGGTTGTGTACCGGGCTCTGCGCTTTATCGCTCTTCCTCCTCTTGGGTTCCGCAGCATTTGCTGGCAGAACTCTCCATAATTTAGTCAGGGAAAAGATTCCCCTTGTTCTGAAGATGGAAGCGCAAGATGTTTACAGCCAAAGATATGTTGAGAAGAGCGTATTGCACTCGTGGGCCGTGGCATGGGTTTGCAGGCCTGATTATATAATAACCAGGTCGGTGCTGGCTTCGTCAGTGGGAATGGTGGTTACAGTGTCGGTTGGGTGCTTTCTCGCAGAATGCATAACTCAAAACTACAAGGTACTAATTCTAGGCCTATGATTAGAGCATGGGTGTTTTTCAATCGCCATAACTTACAACATATACTCTCTTAAAATGCAGGTTCTTCATTTTTATGATGGAATAGACTGGTTCAGATACGTGGTTATGGGCTTCATGGGTGGTCTCATCCTCATGGGTTGGAGCATTATCTTTATTAGATGGAGGCGCGCCATCATCTTCTACATCCCAAGCGAAGATAAAAAACTATTTCATGTGGAGGATTTCTGGACAAGACACATTTTCGAAGTAATGGAGGATATAGACTTTTCACAAACCTCGTGGGATCGGCGAGTTAGTGGGGGAGGCTTTCTCGACAACTTGAAGCTTCGCTTCTTGAAGACCCTCAGAGTACATATTTTTCTCCGTCGTCCCTTGCTCTGTTTACAGCGATATATAATTCATTTTAGTAAACTCTGTTGGTGTTTGTCCGAGGTAGTTTTCTTGGGCAAATTTAGTCGCCCGTCTAAGCTAGTCAGAGATGTGGATCCTCCTGAGTTGATTGCTGCTTTCGAAAAGGTGAGGATGCCCGGGGAGTCTCCGCAATGTTTGTTCCGTGGCAGTCGAAATGCTATTAAGCAAATAAAAAGTTTCATGGAGAAGGGCCGTAGAGATGGTAAGAAGTCGGACAAATTGATTGGCCTCCTGAATAATGCATGTTCAGATCAAAATTCTGCAGGTAAACTGTTTTTAGAAGCTCTGCGTGACAGGTTAAAGCTGGAGTACAGCCGTTTCGATTATTTGACAAAGCTCTCATGGAAGATGACAGCGCTTTCCCTCATTCAGCTGATGATTGAATTGAACAACCATGAAGCGGCCAAAAATGCTTTGAAAGCTTACTCTCAAGCCTACGATTTCTTAGATTTGCTTGACAATAGCGCCGGTACGGCTACCGATTCCAATGACAATCCGGAATTGTTAGTCAGAGCCGCTGATAAACAATTTATAGTTATGGAAAGGAATTTATTGTTTGTCGGAGCCGCTGATAGTACAGAGAATAGTACTATGCCAGCTCAAGAACCCAAGGACTCTGTAGACTCTGTAGACTGGTGGAAAGTTGCTGTGAATAACAGCTTGCGCAAAGTCCGCAAAACCATAAAGGTGAGTGGTACTTACTCTATGGAAAGTATTCAGATGTTATTCGCAGACATGCTGGCTATTGCGTTGAAAGAGAAAGTTAGAACAGCGTTAGTGGACAACTGTCGGAAGTGGGCAGAAATGGTAGAGGACGAAAAGATCAGGGCATCAGTTTATATTGCTGGAAAACTTGGAGGAGTCGATGAAGAAGTCATTAAATCCAATGGTGGTCTGGAAGCAGCTGATCCCAGTACTTGCTGCGAGTGTAAATGTGGGAAAATTTGGTGTAAAATATATTGTGGGCGATGTCACACAGGCACTTCAAGCTCACAACAATGAATCTGCAATTACCCATTTTGATATTTGCGCCACTCTAGGTAGTTATATACTATGCATTTCAAATCTGGCCGTAATATTTATTAGTCCCTCACTATTTCTAGTTAACTTGTTTTCCGAAACCGTATCAGAATTTCTCCCAAAACTGTGTGGACTTTTTATCCTATGATCTGCAGTAATTCCTTCATTACAATAATTTATCTATTTGTTTTCCCTATTTATTGATTAGAGGCTCAATTTCGCCAATGATTTGATTCTTTTTCATTCGTTTGAATTTTCTAAATGCAAGTTTAAGTAGTTTTTTTTAATTTGTTCCTCCTATTTTTGCATTTTTATAAAAATTGGGGAAAAATATAAAGTATTCGCGAATGTTTCATTCCCAAGATTCTAGTGGGCAGGTGGCTTATTGCAAAGCAATTGGCCTGCCTTGTCTCTGCTATCCCACTAAATGCATACATGTGAAGGAGCTTAAGAATCTTATAGCTCTAAAAGGTAAATTATTTTATTACATCTATTTTTCATCTATCGTGAATAGATTGAAGCAAAAGTTGTGGAGAGGTTGATTTTGTTTCCTACAAACCCTTGCCCATTCACGAGAATTATTGACACAGTTTATACATAATCGTTAGGTAAGTCGCTTGGCACAAACTGACATTTTTCTGAATATTTTGACTGCCAAAATGCTCCTGCCTAGAGGCTGCTGTGTACATTTTATAGTTCCTTTAGCAACATGTTAGTTTTCCGTAATTGGAGGCAGAATGAGATGAGATAAATTCACGTGTATTTAAGTGTTTTGTTTGTTTAAGCGATTCTTAACATTAGTTTTGATGGAAATTAGGGAGGGGAGCTACTATCTGAATAAGTCTTGTTAATTTAATACTTACAATTATTGATTTATTGTCTAATATTTTTTATAATATTGTACCAATAGTTGTGATTTTAAATTTGTTATTGATGATGATGACTACCTATAATTAAATGAAATATACCCTTTGTTCTTAAGAGCAATCAATCATGTGATGCCACATCAGTTGCTCAAGTATGGGTGTTTCTTTTGCACAACCATTGGTCTCACTTTTTTGAGGTTGTTTTAGACACCTTGGCAAAAAGCATGCTGATTTGGCATTATATTTGATGATGTAACTCTAAAACTTTAGTTATAAGCAGAGGACTTGCCAAGTAAGCTGTTATAAAAACTTGGGGGTGATTTAAAATTTCTACTTAGGATTTTGAGAAGTGCCAAATTAGGGTGCATAACTACTAGATCTTCTCCCCTATAAAGTAGTTTTCTAGATCTATAATTAAGATCCCATTTTGACATAAGTAAAGAGAATGATGGCAAAATTTAAGAAATCTAGTTTAGGCTGGGGTTCTATGGGAGGGGCTTAAGTTCTATTTTTAAGGAACTCGAGGTCCCATGAGAATTATTTTTTAAGGGTATAGGATTAATTAGAATCTCTTGCTAGAAAATGGGAGCCCTTACTTTTTAGATCTTAAAATTTGAGTGGGTGAAAATGAGGTGGGAGATTTTTCTTCAAACAGCTCTAACTCTATTTTTAATGAAACCTTAGCACCTCAAAATTTGTGGAATTTAGCTCAACACCTTTTAATTGTATTTTATTGAAATCTTACAAATTCTCTTTTAAAATCCACAGTAGTACTACGTGAACTTTGAGGCATTATGTTAAAACAGTTCGCCTCCTTGTCTATGCTTCCACATTTTTCATACATGTCCACATAGCATTTCCATCTATAATAGCGGATAACAATCATCATTCAATTCTGCTTTATTGGGTTTCCATATCATGTACCAATACATCTATTTTAGCATAGGCACAGGTAATGTTGACAAAAGTTATTCACAAACATATCTAAAAACAGATCTCTCAGAATAGGTTTTCCGTTTCGACTGTTGTCTTCACGACAGCGATTGCTGAGATTTAGACTTAGAATATTAGATTTCTCCAGCTTTTTTCCAATTTAGGGTACTGCATGATTAAAAATGCCACCAGTAGTTAAGATTACGTTATATATTTTTATGGAATCTCGATAAATAATTAATAATGATATTAATTTAATTTACAGATTACTATGGACTTTTTTTAAAGTAGTAGTTAGTTTAACAGTAATTTAATTGGACTTTTTATAAGTAGTAGTTAACTTGATAGTAACTTCATTTATAGATTATTATAAATTTCTTTAAATGTATTTAACTATAATTTATTGAAAGTAATTAGAGTCTTAGGAGGCTTTTGCATTAATCAAATCATATCATGATTCATAGTTATTTTCTTCCAGAATAACTATCACCAAATGCTCACCTTCTCGCCTTCACTACTTCTCTTTACTGTTGTTAACTACCACAGATAAAATTAAAAAAATTACAACAAAGTTTAATTACAGGATAATCTTATTGGCTACGAAGGTTGCAAGATAACATTACTGATCCAAGTCACCAAAAATGTACCAAAGTGAGCTCACTGCTTCTTATATTAATCTTCATGCAAGAATTTAAACCAATGTATGGCGAGAATCAGCAACAGCAAGTTACAAAATAAACACAACGTATTAGGCTATTAGTGTATGAACTGCAATAAAGGATGCAATGCAATCTCCTTCGATGTCTGTGACATCCAATTGAACACCAACACAAAATTTTACCTTTCCAGACTCTTATCGTCGACAGCAGCAAATCACCAGTACAGTTGTGGTGAGTGGCACCTGCATATTCACGGCCTATGTACAGTCTCCTCTGCAATGTTCAAAACTTTGTCTGGTAGCATTCTGAAACATTGATACATATTTTCTATGTTGCAGGCTCTGCTCTACCTCCTTTGGCGATACTTATATCTTCATCAAGAAATTATGTTTCCTTTTCTGAGTGATGCGTCTTCTTCCAGGTTTGCATTGTAGCCTGTGCCTTGCTTCAGCCATGACTTCAAAATTTTGCATTCACCGTGGAGTGTATATTTTGACTATAATATAAAAAATAAAAAATAACTTAATAATTTAAAATTAAAATTATTAAATTATTAAATTAAAATTACTATTATTTAATTAATTCTAAATTCATGATAAATAATTTTATTTCAACATTTACAATACTATAAGGCAAGTACTAGTCACTACGTGACACTTGTTAAAATTAGTATGTATTACGATTTTTGTTACAATTTTGAATGAGTTGATTTGAGTTAGTCTCTATCCCTCATTGATTTATTTTAGCATGTTTGGGAGATTATTATATAGGAGAGATTGATGGTCCGCATATATAAGTATTTACAGATATTTTTTCTTTTGCAGAAATATATACTGGGAAAGTAGGAGGGTTATGGATTTGGTGTATTTTCACCACAGAATTTTTTATTTCAAATATTGAGATTGAGCTATTCCATTGCAAATTTTTTTTTACTACCACATCATTTTATTTCTTGGTAAAATTCAGTTACTAACTATAAAATGGAATAAAAAATAGATGATCATATAATTTAATTCTACAGTTTTCATGTCATTGGATAAAAATTGATGCAATTGTTTAAAGAATGTATTAAGGTAAAAAAACATACATCTTTATTAGTGTTGGATTGAATGGTGTTGTGGATAAGCATCTTTCCGCAAGAGATTATAATAATGATAACACTTTTTTCTCTTTTTCTCAAAATAACAATAGTTTTTATAAAGTTCAAAATTTATATTTTTAATTTTATGATTAAAATAATTATTTATTTTCAATATCATTCATTGAAAAATCAATCTAGCTGAATTATTGTCATAGCTAGTTTATTTTCTTACAATCAATATACACTTCAAGAGTTAACCAAACATTTTATAGCTTATAGAGGGTTCCTCATTCAGATTGAATTGAAATTGAATCACTAAGCAATGGTCTTCTGATAGACTCCTAAGAATTTGAATTTGTTTCCGTAGGTAAAGGTGAATAGGTTTTATTGCACCTATAATAACAATTAAATACAATAAAATAATTAAAATATGAAAAAAAACCACCCTTTTCCCTAATACTTTTAAGATTATTTTCAATAATGGTTGAACAAATTAATAAAATTCATGTTAACTACAAGAAATTGAACAAAATTGTCTATCTTGAATAAAATTCAATATTAGGATAGATTTATATAGTTTGTGTTAAGTAAACTGAATCTTAATTATTCTATACTTTAAAAAGTGAGAGGGATAGAAATTTTCATCAACTATCAAAATAATTAGTCTAGAATACAACAATTACATCTATTCAAATCAAAAGAATATTTAAATAAAATCAATAAGGAGAATAACCTTATTCAATACTTAAAAAACTAGAATATTGCACATAATCTACTAAGTAATTTTCAAAATTTGAGTAACACATTTGCATTTTATTAACAAAAAAGGAGTTTTATTACATAACCAATTACGAATTTACCATGTAATTTAAAGCAAGTTTAAGTAAATTTCATAGTAAAAATAGATTTTATCATTAGTGAGTTTCTTTAGGGTAGCCTCAAAGTTGGTGAAGTTGTCCATATGTCTCCTCCAATCAAAACCATCCTTCAGCTCATAAACAAACATGGTGGAGTGCCCCACCTGGAGAAATCTTCTGAGCTTTTTCCTATCCAAAGTCATGTTCACGTTCACCTGTGAAGAAATTTTGTAATATGTGAGTTTTCGAGAAAACTCAGTAAGGGATCTGGGAGAGGCTTGATACCATTCTTCATTTCTATACTTCCAAATCTGCCACAAAATGTTAGAAGATAACATATTCTAGAAAACATTAGCATCCTTTTTAATACCATCAATGTATCCAGTAATGATTTCAAAAATATTAACAAAGAAAGGGTAGATGATACCAAACATATACCAAATGTTTTTGGCAAAAAGACAATCAAAGAATATATGTCTGCAAGTGTCAGGAAGACCACAAAGACTGCAAACATCAAAACCAATTGAATCTTTCATCGGGGGGATTCTGTCAATAAGCAGGAGCCATCTAAACCATTTAATCTTAGGCTCAATGGGAGACTTCCAAAGTCTATCAAGGTGAGCTTTCCACATATTAACATCTAACTCGGTATACCAAAGTTTGTTAATATGCGTAATAATGTCTCTATTATCATCAATGATTTTATAAATATTTTTGGCTTTAATTCTATCCACAACTGTGTCATCAGGCCATTTTATCTTGAGATATCTATGAGAATCAACATGACACACCATAGGTAGGTCCTTATAGGCTTTGACGATCATGTTATACATCCTTTTTTGAGACACAGGGATATTAAATTTAGTATTGATGTCTTCCCAGTTGATAAGTTACATCCTCCTCAAATAGGCTAATGAGCTTAGAGATACCAAAATTATTCCAAAGCTTAGTAGAGCACCCTTGAGTGAGGGCAAGGGGCTTCCTGGCAAGATGTAGATTCCACCAAATGGATCTTTCACCGTACAAAGTTCCTTGATCATGGAAGGCTTTATTAGTGATGTAGGGCTTAACATATTCCCAGGCCTTCCAGATGGTTTTAAAAATTAGAGAGCCTTGAACAGTGATGGGAAAATCACCCACTATGATATCACATAGAGGAATATGTTTCCAAGACTTAGCTTTTTAGGGACACCTCTTTCTATATTGCTTCTAATAAGGACCTTCCAAGGTTCATCCCCTTCAAGGGAGTGAAAGATCCATTTGGCAGAGAGGGAAGTTCCTTGAAGCTTCAGGTCCTTAAGGCCTAAACCTCCAAGGAGCTTATCAGTGTGGCACCAAACCCATTTGACAACATGTCTCTTCTTATTCCCCTTACCATCAAACCAAAGGAAGTTCCTAATGGCTTTTTGAATTTCAAGAATTTGGTAGTTGTTAAACATCCAGGCTGAAGAGTAGTAAACACTATAAGAGGAAAGGATCTTTTGACAATCCTAGACCCTACCCGCAAGTGAGAGGGATCTATTATGCCACTTGCTGAGCTTCTTGAAAATCTTCTCCTTAATCTAGGCCCACATATCTTTAAGGGAAGGGTCCAGGGAAAAAGGGATACCCAGGTAGCGAACAATTTTTTGAGGCCCACCTCATTGGTAGTTAAACTTGCTAAGCCAAACATGATGTTGATCAATCCAGCCAAGGCAAATAGACTTAGATTGGCAAATACAGGAGCCCAAGATCAAACAGAAGGCATCAAGCTTGGTTTGGAGAGAATCAAAGTTGGATTCAATAGCTTCAAAGAAAAGGGAGGTATCATCAGCGAAATGATAGTTAATAAGATCAGAGTCATTGGGAAGGGAGATGCCTTTAACAACAGGGGAGAAGTTGTTATCTCTAATGATGTAAGTAAGGGCATCCGAGGAAATGACAAAAAGAGTAGGGGCTAGGGGGCATCCTTGTCTAATGGATTGGCTAAGGGGGAAAGGGGTGGACATGGAGCCATTAATATCAATCTGGGCAGAGGCATCCTTAAGAAGAATCTTAACAAGGTTACAAAAGATAAGGGGGAAACCAAAAGATTCAAGCATAACATTAATAAAGTCCCATTCAATTCGATCATAGGCTTTTTCAAAATTAAGCAACAGCATAGCAGAGTTCTGATTAGTGTGTTTGGACCAGTTCATAGCTTCCCAGCTAGTAATCAGGTTCTCAAGAATATATCTCCCTTTGATAAAACCAGTTTGAGTGGGACTCACAAATTTAGGAAGGATGGTTTCAAGTCTTAAGGCAAGAATTTTACAGGACACATTAAGGAGAGTAATCAACCTCCAGTTTTTAAGAAGGGTTTTGTCCCCATCTTTAGGAATCAATTTAATAATTCCTCTATTAATGAAGTTTCCCAAAGTGCCTTTATCATAGGCTTCACAGTAAATATCATAAAGGTCCTTACAAATCCAATCTAAATTGGCCTTATAGAATTCAATAGGCAGACCATCCAAGCCAGGAGCCTTATCATTCTTAAGAGATTTAATGGCTTTCTCAATTTCTTCAATAGAGACTTCTTTATTAAGCAGGTCTCCATCCTGCCTAGAGATCCTATTAGGAATAAGGCATTTATACTTATTTCTTAGAGTCTTAGCTTCCTCAGAATCTTCCGAGGAGAATAAGTTAGAGTAGAACCTCACAAAAGCATCTTTAATACCATTGATATCAATAATCTCCTTATTATCGACCAAGATTCTATCAATGCATTCATTAGCTTGCTTTTGTCTGAGCAAATTGAAGAAAAATTTGGATCCTCTATCCCCATTTTGGAGCTAGTACCACGGGATCTGACCTTGGCCCCATTAATTTTAAATTGTTGGTGTTTCCTAAGGTTATCCCTAGCCTGGGCCACTTGAGTACAAAGTGCAGAGTCATTGTTATTAGACTGAACATTTAATTCAACAGTACAGAGCTTATCAAAGAACACTTATTCTGAATGCCTATAATCTTTAGCCTTTTTCTGACCGATGGTTTTAAGAAGGCTATGCCAGGTGGAGATGTTTTGACTATAGACATCGATAGGGGAAAGGGAGAGGAGGCTATTCTTGTTAATGATTCTAATGAGGAGACTATTCTTGTGAAATATAATTAGAATTTTAATATACATTTATACAATTATAATTATAATAATGAAAAATTTTCATTAAAAGTATTATAAATAAATAAAATTAAATAAATCGATATTTTGAACTAAATTTAATAAGTTTTTAAAAATAAAACTATTATAATAATATTAAATATTAATTTAATATAGTTTAATTTTAATATTAATATTTTTTACATTTTTTTTTTACATAAATAGTTGTTAATGTATAATTAATATATAATAAAAATAAAAATTTAAAAATATGAATAAAAATAATTATATATTATAATATCATAGGTTTTTATTTAAATTATAATATATTTTAATTTAAAAATATATTAAAAAAAAATTAAAAAAACATCATGAGAAGTTAACAAAATAATTTTTAAAAAAACAAAATTAAAAAAAACTCTTATAAATTCTAAAAAACTTCTATAAAATCTTTAAAAATTACATATAGACTATAGAAAATGTTTTATTTTTAGCAAAATAAAATTAAACTAAATTGTAATTGGTGGAAAAAATCAGTTTCAATCATTAGTTAATGGAAGAAATCCAAAAATGAATGCAATAGTACTTGCTTAGCCTATGGGCAAGTACTAATAAAAGAGCCATTATAGAAGGTAGACAAACTTTCCTTTAATATAGGTTGTGAAAAAAATCTTTATATGTATTGATTGAATGTGAATTTGAAGAATCACAAGAAGAGAAATCTTATTGAATGTAAAAAAATTATATTTCTCTTCTATTACTTTCCCCATATTTTCTGATATCCTATCAGAGCTTAACTGATTTTGTGCCTATTCTTTGGCAATGATGACATGAAAGGCCATATATTGTCATTAAACTAGGAAAATATTTTGGGGACGTCAATCATAAATTCATCCATATTTGGAAGCACCAGAATTACTCAAGCATGCCACATAAGCAAGATAAATAAATGCAGAAAGACGAACATAAAGGTCAAGGTCAATTAACACATAGTCCAGTCAACCAAAAATTTCAATCCAACATAAGGAAAAGTAATCATGAGTTTGATCTACACGTCAAAATTAGATAAATACAACAATTAATTCATTAAACAAAGTGTTGAAAGAGGAAGCCAGAACAGCGTTAGTGGAAAACTTGGAGGAGTCGATGAAGAAGTCACACAGGCACTTCAAGTTCACAACAATGAATCTGCACTTACCCATTTTGATATTCTAGGTAGTTATATAATATACATTTCAAATCTGGCCGTAATATTCTAGGTAGTTAACTTGTTTTACGAAGGTTAATATTTTACTAGATCTATTTTTTATCTATCGTGAGTAGATTGAAGCAAGAGTTGTGGAGAGGTTGATTTTGTTTCCTACAAACCCTTGTCCAATTCGCCTCATGAGCAGTATTATTGACACAGTTTATACATAATCGTGAGGTATGTCGCTTGGGACAAACTGATTTTTCTGAATATTTTGATTGCCAAAATGCTCCTGCCTAGAGGCTGCTGTGTACATTTTATAGTTCCTTTAGCAACACGGGAGTTTTCGGTAGTTGGAGGCCGAGTGACTAGATAAGATAAATTCATGTGTATTTTAAGTGTTTTGTTTGTTTAAGCGATTCTTAACATTAGTTTTCATGAAGTGTACGACATCCTTTTCTGAGATGCGCATTAATGATTTTAATGAAAAAGATTGGAGAGCAGCTAGTATCGAACAAGTTTCAATAGGAGTTGTTGACTTAATATCTATACTTAAAAATTTAATATCTATAATTGTTGATTTAATGTTCAATATTTTTCACAAGAGCGCACCAATAGTTGTGACTTTTAAGTTTTTATTGATGATGGTGACTACCTATAATTAAATGAAATATACCTTTTGTTCTAAAAAGCCACCAATCATGTGATGCCACATCAACTGCTCAAACATGGGTCTCTTTTGCATAACCATTGGTCTCACTTTTTTTTTTGGTTGTTTTGGACACCTTGGCAAAAAGCATGTTGATGTGGCATTATATTTGATGATGTGGCCCTAAAACCTTAGTTATAAGAAGGGGACTTGCCAAGTAAGTTGTTGTAAAAAATTGGAGGTGATTTGAAATTTCCACTTAGGATTTTAAGAAGTGTGAAGTTATGGTGCACAACTACTAGATCCTCTCCCCTATAAACTAGTTTTTTGTGTCTATAATTAAGATCCCAATTTGACATAAGTAAGGAGAATGATGGCAAAATTTATGGAATCTAGCTTAGGCTGGGGTCCCATGGGAGGGGCTTAAGCTCTTTTTTAAGGAGCTAGAGGTCCCAAGAGAATTATTTTTTAAGGTTGTAGGATTAATTGGAATCTCTTGCTAGAAAATAGGAGCCCCTACTTTTTAGATCTTAAAATTTGAGCACGTGAAAATGGGGTGGGGCTGGAAATCGTCCCACTAGCTTAGGAGAATTTTCTGTCACATGTCAGATTTTAGAGTGTAATTAATTATTTTAACACAGTTTTTTATTAGTACGTAAATTTTAGAAGATAAAATATTTCTTTAAGTTGAATTGAAGAATAAAATTTATGAAACTGCCACCTTTGAAATATTCCTAAAAATCTTCAAGCAGCTCCAGCTCTATTTTTAAGGAAGCCCCCTCCCATAGGGCCCTGGCCTTAACACCGTCAAAATTTATGAATTTTGGCTACCTTTTAGTTGTATTTTATTGAAATCTTTCAAATCCTCATTTAAAATCCATTTTGTACATATCCTACAACATTGGTACCACGTGAAACCATATTTTTTAGTTTCTTTGAGGCGTTACGTTAAACAGTTCACCTCCTTGTCTATGCTTCCACATTTTGGAAGCATGTCTACATAGCATTTCCATCTATAATAGCTGATAACAATCCTTCAATTATGCTTTGTTGGATTTCTTTTGTTAAAAGTGCATAACACTCTGAGAGGGGGGTGAATCAGATTGTTACTAGACAAAATAATTTATGCCCTTTTTTAAAAAGAACTGAAAACCATGTGAGGATAATAACAGATAATTTGAAAGACTATTTCATGGCACCAATAAAAGACTGATCAAGAACTTTATGCCACATGTAAAGTTATAACATAATTAGGAGAAGGAATCAACATTACATGAAATTGGATTAAAAACTGTAAGTATCAAAGCATGCAAGAAATCTTAAAAAGAATCAGATCAAAACATGACACATAAAATTATGTTGAGTGGGAACCCTCAAAATCCAACTAGGTTTTGTCATAGGGAGAAAACCACTCCAAATCCTTTTATTAAACTAAGCACCAACTCATATAATCCTATTTAGCAACACCTACTGCAAGGAGCTACATCCCTTGTATTGTTCAATAGTTCTGAGTGGGTTCATGATAATATGTTTTTAGCAAATTCTACTAATATATTAACATAAACCTTTATTACAAATTACTGGATTTTCAATATGCTCACTTAGATCTCAATATCTTCAATAATAAGATTTTTGTGTCACAAAATTCCATTCACACCTCCTGCCTCTAATCACACACGTCCGCGTCTATATATCCTTCAAATCAAAAGGTATATACATACAATTGTGTATGTTATTCTAACTGAAACAAAATTGTAAACCCTTGAGTAAGATGAAACCCTTATAGGGTTCAAATCTGAATTCAATTAACGGTAATTGATTTTCTATACAAAAGCACTGAAATAACTCTCTTTGAAAAAGTTGTAACAGCCTTTTTTGTTCAAAGTATGTGATAACTAACCGAATAGAAATAATTTGACTAATTTTGTTACAACCATAAGTTACCAAATATTTAACCAATTCATAACAGTAGATATCAATCATAATGTTGGTTACCCTCATAGTAGGGTATCGAGATTTAGAAATTAACTATTTTATACAACTGAATGTCAATAAAAAAATAACAGATTTAACTTTAAAACCCATAAGAAATGTCTCATAAAATTTTGAAACAAAGTTATGATATCACCATTTCATTCAAACTAGGAGTGGATCAAATGACCAAGGTCATGCCTGCATTAGAAAAGAAAATAGCACAAAACTTTTACCCATAGAATCTGAGAATAAAAATTGTATGTAGAGTCCGTCAAACGTGACAAAATTACCATCAAATCAGAGAGCTCAACCTGTAGAACATTATAGTAAAAAACCAGATTTCATTGAACATTGGTGTTAAGCATTTTCATGATCAGTTTACCCAATGGCAGTGCTCACATTAGGGTTTGAGAAAGAACATACCAAATGATGCATTTGAACCAACTTTTGGATGTAAAAAGCAATATCCCAAATCATAATGAAGATATTTTGACATCTGCTTAAACCCAAGCTAGATATCGTGAGTTAATCAAGATCCTTTCAAATTATAACTCTTGTGAGTCAAAGCCAACTCATGATTACTTCTTTGTTAAGGACTCAAATAACATTTTCTCTTATACGACATGTGAAAAAAACTACTTAAGTTAAATATTTAACATAAAGGATAAGCCACCTTTATGTCTATGTGTCATCAAGGAAAAATAACATGGCGAGAGCAACAAACTCCCCCTTTGTCCTTGATGGTAAAAATATAGCCATCGATGCAAAAAATGAAGCCAAACAATGAGATACCATTGTCGTCTCATAGAAACATATAACACATCAATTGATTGAAAAACAAAAATACACAATCCCATGCTGAACTTGACAATAAGCACATATGTCATGCTAGAAAAATTATATCTCAAAATAACCATTAAGAACAAGAATGGAACCAAAAGATTTATTGGAATCAAGCTAATAGATCTATAGTATCACAACATATGATAACAAGAATATTTATGTAGCCTATATATCAGAATTTTATACACCATTTTAAGATCAAATGATAATCAACTATAAAGCACTTTAATTAAAAAAAAGGAACAACCAACACAACCTAAATCAGGAAAAGCACCACCAAGCAAGAGTAGGAAAGGTCCTTAAGGGATGCAGAAATATCTTCTTCCAAAGAGGACATCTTCTGGGCAGAATCTTTCAAGTCCGTGCGAGCTCCTTTGGTGTAGTAGAAAATTTATTTTTGAGGCTCACCACGGTTCTTTTACTAGGACCAACCCTCTGACCAACAATCTCCTCAGTATCTTGATACACATTAATAATGATCTTCTCCTAAAAAGAACCTTCCAGCATAGCATACAAAGCCTTGAGATTATCCGTCGACACCTTCATGCTATCATGTCTATATGCTAGAGAATTTTCTTTAGAGTATTATCTGTCTTATCCACTTTGGAACTCGGATCCTTAAGTTTCTCTTCCAGCATAGTCTTGGTTTTGTTCTCAATAGATACACAATCCAACACCATTTTTTTCCCCTCGGTAGTCCACATATTATTAGTTGAGGGCATAAAAATATCTTTTTTATTTTCAACACTAATATAGGATCTCTAATTTAGAAGAGAGGGCCCATTATTTGAGATTAAGGCTCTTAATCTCATGAAAAATCCACTTATCCATGCAGAAGGAATAGACAAACTTGGTTTTAGCTGTTGGAAGAACACCTTTAGTGAATTCTCTTCTATCATTAAAGTCCTCAAGGATCAACTGGATAGAAGCTTCTTTAACACCTTTCTCCTCCTCATCGGACAAGTCCTCTTTAGATCTAGAATCCAAATTCATCGAATCAGAGGGGGAGATTGGCATATCATGGTCCACAGAATATTCATAGTCCACCAGAATCAAAAGTTTCCCAGAATCTTTCTTCTCTCCCTCAGAATGAGGGTTCTCACTATCCTCCTTAAACACTTCCTTAGTTTTATTTGTAGCAGAGCCAATAAAAAATAGTATATGAATCCTCATCACATGGGACAAAATCCTCAACGGGGTTAGGGCCATCACTGTCTTCCTTAGTATCCATCCCCTCCTCTTCCCCATACCTCCTCGCACTCTTCCTACCAACAAGAGAATCCCTATTACCCCCTTCTTCCTCATATGGTTCCATGCCCTCACCTTTCTTTAGCTTCTTAATAATAAGGGAGTATTTAATAGGGACCACTTCATCATCTTCTTCTTCGATTTCCATTCACATTTCCTCATCAATTGTTTTAGCCAAAGAATTTTTCTCTCTTATAGATGTTTTTACAGAAGGTGGAGAATGCATCTTGGAGCTCTCCTCATTTGATATTTCCATTTTCCACTTTCCTTTCTCCTCCTTTGACTCAATAGTTTTCTACATGGAATCAAGGGCTTTGTCCCTCTAGTACTCGTAAATAAGAGAGATCAGACCCTCATAAAGAACAAGATTCCTAGGGTTTTTCTTATTCTCCTTAACATTGTAGTTAAGAGAATTGGGGAGAAAAAAAGGGTATGTGCAAGATCATGAGGGGCCAAACTATGCCCTTAAGTGGCAATGAAAAATCAGCAAACCAGGGTTAGTCAACTTGACATGAAAATTTCAACTAGCTATCAATCTAATATCAAAAAGTTGTAAGAATAGAATCTGTAGAAAATTGAATGTAGTTTCTAAACTACTAGGCCTTTTATGAAAAAAAGTTAGCATGATTGGTGAAAAGTATAGATTTCAATGCAGCAGTAAAAAAAATTCTGGAAAAAATAAGAAGTAGGTGTATGTCTGACCACCTTAATCATAATCAAATGATAATATTTTATTATAAGATTTTATATATAAGTAGTAGACTCATGCCCGAATTTGACGCATATTTTTTTGTAATTTTATTCCAAAAAAATAATTAATTATGAATTTTCTGCTACAACATTTTTAGAATAAAACAACTCCCATGTCTGACCACCTTAACTCATTCAAAACTTTACAAAATACAATTTTATTTTTTTTCCTTATAGTAGGCGAAGCATAGAATGTGACGCATTTTTCAGATTTCAAAAATTTTATATCGTATGAAAGTTATAGTCATTTTTCAATCAGTATATAAATCAACACTTTAGAGGTAACTCAATTAGAAAATAACTAATAATTAGTTACCGAATTCAAAATTTGACAACAATTATATCAATAGAAAGTTGATAATCTCCTTAAGATACCTTTTTCGTTTCATCAAATTCAGGAGAAAAAAAGTCGTCAGCTACATGGTCGAAGTCTGGAACTCAAAGAAACAGGGGAAAAACATGTTTTTGAGACATTTCAATAGTTGACCATGTAGGTTTGGTATACAAAGCAATACTAAGCCTAATCGGGTACTCGATATTTTTGGGTACCCAAAAATGCCTGCAGAATTTTGATTTTTCACTTTTCCCTCCCCTTTCTCCCTCCCATTTCTCCATCCTTCATATGATATATTATATATCAAAAACTATATATTAGATATATATTATATTATATATTATATAATATCAATTATATATTAAATATTATATAATATACATTTTACATTATATATTATTTAATATATATTAATATTAAATGTTACATTATATATCATATATTATAAATTATTTTATATGTATAACATATTAATATGTATTTTACAACTATGTACGAAAGGTTGGAAGATTGCAGAAAAATCATGGATGGCCATTGAAAGAAGCAAAGGAAATCAATCAGCCATTTAAAAAATTCATGGGTGGCCATTGAGGAAGAGAGAGAGTGAGAAGGTGAGAAGGATAGGGAGAGAGAGAGAGAGAGACTTCTGAGGGGTCATGGGGACTTCCGAAGGGTTCTAGTACACCTTATCACATGTTAGGACCCCTAGGAAGTCCCCATGACCCCTATTGACACATTGGAATGATCAAGTGTGTCCTAAGGGGTCCTACGACCCCTTCGGACACACTTGAGCATTCAAATATGTCAAAAGGGGTCTAGGGACTTCCTAGGGGTCTTAGTATGCCTTATCACATGTTAGGACCCCTAGGAAGTCCCTGTGACCCCTTTTGACACATTGGAACCCTCAAGTGTGTCTTAAAGGGTTGTAGGACCCCTTTAGACACACTTGAGCATTCAAATGTGTCAAAAAGGGTCATGAGGACTTCCTAGGGGTCCTAGTACACCTTATCACACATTAGGACCCCTAGGAAGTCTAGGGTCCCCATGACCCCTTTCAACACATTAGAACCCTCAAGTGTGTCCTAAGTGGCCCTACAACCCCTTCGGACACACTTAAGGGTTTAAATGTGTCAAAAGGGGTCATGAGGACTTCCTAGGGGTCCTAGTATGCCTTATCACCCGTTAGGACCCCTAGGAAGTCCCCATAACCCCTTTCAACACATTGGAACCCTCAAGTGTGTCCTAAGGGGTCCTACGACCCCTTTAGACACACTTGAGGGTTCAAATGTGTCAAAAAGGGTCATGAGGACTTCCTAGGGGTCCTAGTACACCTTATCACGCGTTAGGACCCCTAGGAAGTCCCCATGATCCTCTTTGACACATTAGAATGCTCAAGTGTGTCCTAAGGGGTCCTACGACCCCTTCAAACACACTTGAGTGTTGAAATGTGTCAAAAGGGGTCATGGGGACTTCCTAGGGGTCCTAGTATACCTTATCACATGTTAGGACCCCTAAGAAGTCCCCATGACCCCTATGGACACATTGGAATGCTCAAGTGTGTCCTAATGGGTCCTACGACCCCTTCAGACACACTTGAGCATTCAAATATTTCAAAAGGGGTCATGGGGACTTCTTAGGGGTCCTAATACACCTTATCACGCATTAGGACCCCTAAGAAGTCCCCATGACCCCTTTCGACACATTGGAACCCTCAAGTGTGTCCTAAGGGGTCCTACGACCCCTTCAAACACACTTGAGGGTTCAAATGTGTCAAAAGGGGTCATGGGGACTTCCTATGGGTCCTAGTATGTCTTATCACATGTTAGGACCCCTAGGAAGTCCCCATGACCCCTTTTGACATATTAGAATGCTCAAGTGTGTCCTAAGGGGTCCTACGACCCGTTCAAACACACTTGAGCATTCAAATGTGTCAAAAGGGGTCATGGGGACTTCCTAGGGGTCCTAGTATGCCTTATCACGCATCAGGACCCCTAGGAAGTCCCCATGACCCCTTTTGACACATTGGAATGCTCAAGTGTGTCCTAAGGGGTCCTACAACCCCTTCGGACACACTTGAGTGTTCAAATGTGTCAAAAGGGGTCATGGGGACTTCCTAGGGGTTCTAGTACACCTTATCATGTGTTAGGACCCCTAGGAAGTCCCCATGACCCCTATGGACACATTGGAATGCTCGAGTGTGTCCTAAGGGGTCCTACGACCCTTTCAGACACACTTGAGCATTCAAATGTTTCAAAAGGGGTCATGAGGACTTCCTAGGGGTCCTAGTATGCCTTATCACACGTTAGGACCCCTACGAAGTCCCCTATGGACACATTAGAATGCTTAAGTGTGTACTAAGGGGTCCTACGATCCCTTCAGACACACTTGAGCATTCAAATGTTTCAAAAGGGGTCATGGGGACTTCCTAGGGGTCCTAGTATGCCTTATCACGCGTTAGGACCCCTAGGAAGTCCCCATCTCTCTCTCTCTCTCTCTCTCTCTCTCTCTCTCTCTCTCTCCTATTATAGTATATATATAATACATATATATATATATATATAATATAATACATTATATATATATATATATATATATATATACAAATACAATACATTAGTATATATATTATATACATTAGTATATATAATACATATTTAAACCTCTCTTTATATATAAAAGTTCATTTTTTTTCATTTACTCCCGCTATTTTTTCATGTACTCAAAAATATCAGGTACTCGATTATGGACTGGTGTAACTTTGACCAAAATATTCCCTATCCCCACAGACTAGAGAAGCACGAGACTTCAGACTTTTTTCACGGGTTGTAGAAAAGAAAAAGAAAAAAGTGATTTGGGGCCCATTTTTTGTTTTTTGTCAACTTGTGGTCTCACCATGGGAAGTAGTCGTCGTCGAAAAGATAAACAGAAGAGGAAGGTGGCGGATGAAGAAATTCAAGAACATAGGGAAAAATATAGGGAAAATCACCGAAGAAGGAGAGAAGGTATGTTAAACATTAATCAAGGTGACCCCATAAATGTAGTTGCAAGTGAAGAGGATGTTGAATTTGAAAATAATATGGAAATTAATTTTGTGAATAACAATGTATGGAGTGAAGATGAAAATGTAGAGATGGAGAATGAAAATGTAGACTTGGGGAATGAAAACGTAGATTTGGGGAATGACAATGAATGGAATGAAGATGAAAATGTATAGATGGAGATTGAAAATGTAGACTTGGGGAATGAAAATGTTGCACAAGAAACACATGAACATTACACATCTCCAAATTATATGCAAAATGAAGTCCCTTGCAATAAAGATAATCAATCTTCAAATTTGGGGCTTTCAAGAACACCTAAATGGTTAATTGAAATTGAGGAGAACATTATGAATAATTGGGAAGGAAAGAGGTCACATAGAACCGTTAGGTTGTGGGCTTCAAGACTTTATGATCAATTTTTTGGAAATAAGACATTGGTTGAGCAATGTCAATTTTTTATGCAATTGTTAAACATGCAAAAGATGAGACATGTGCTTGTGAAATTGAAGATTCATGTGAACAAGAAAATGGAGAGAAATGCCATTGTTGTGAAGAATCTTTTCAATGCTCTCAATAGCATTGGGAAGACTAGCAGAGAAAAAGATAAGAGAGTTTCTCGGAGGGTTATTACAACCTCCTTAGTAAGTCATCAATTGAGAATGGCTCATTTGATGAGACAAACTTGTGTTGACTTCAATATAGACCGTAGAACTTTGGGTAGAGCACTTGCAAGAAGAGAAATACTTGATGATCCGCTTCAAATTGATACATGCGCTTAT
Organism: Chamaecyparis obtusa; assembly: GCA_027943335.1. NCBI lineage: Eukaryota > Viridiplantae > Streptophyta > Pinopsida > Cupressales > Cupressaceae > Chamaecyparis > Chamaecyparis obtusa. Next base: position 1,057,333 of record BSBK01003361.1, on the reverse strand, counting down.
GGTGGGAGACTTCCATGTTTCGATAAGAAGCTAACAGATGTTGTCAAGGATGAAATTCAACAATTTGGGATGCTAACTCAAGAGTGTCACCAAATGTGAAAGATGTCTTGAAGTTGAGAGTTGGCAATCAAGACCGCACTCCACATCCTAAACAATATGTGGAGGTAAGTCAAACAATGTTGTCTAAAAAAATTTGTGAGACACATCCAACATTGAAAATATCACAAAGGTTTTTTGAATCCATGAAGCCATTTTATTGTGTACCCCTTAAGATTCAGAATACATGTTGTTGCAAATATCATGTTGATTTTTCAATGCATCATGAATTATTACGGTCCATTTGTTCTACTTTGCATACTAATGAAATGCTAGAGGATTGTGGTGCAAGTGGTCTTCCCAAATCATCAAGAGACTTGCTAGATCAATTTTTATGTCAAAGAGATGATGGTTGTTTATTTTATAAAAATGATTGCTTAAATGCCAAGTGCTCAGAATGTGGTGGCTTGTCCAAGTTTAAGACATATTTTCATGAGGGTTTGGAACACAATTTTGGAAAGACACTCGTCCAAAAAAAGGTATATGAAACAGTGAAATATACATTGAAGAGTGGAGGTGAAGGCTCTAGATGTGAGTTAGTTGCAAAAGAATACAATGTTGCTGATTTTATCTCAGATTTCAAGACAAATCTTTTTTACAAGTATGCAAGGCATAGTCACAGGTCTCAATGGTTGGATCAACAATTCAGGACATGTAAGGACACTTTCCCCATTGGAACTATTATATCCATTGTAGACTTTGTAGAGAACTATACATTGCAACCCCAAAATGAGACTCAAGCTCAATATGACAATTCCATTCAGGTTGCTATTTTTGTACACATCACATATAGACATTCCCCTGATAGCACAAAAGATGAGTGAAAGATAATCAAAGAGTACCATTTTTATATGAGCGATGATAGGTCTCACTCTCATGAGTTTGTTCGACATTGTTTCTAGAACTATTTTGACTTCTTGCAGGAAAATGGTATTGTTATGGATAGGCATCTCATTTGGTCGGATAATTACACCGGTCAATTTAAGAATGCCAGAATGTTTTATTGGTTGTGTAGAATGCATGTGGAGAGAGGTGTACCTCATATTTGGATTTTTTTTAAGTTAGGGCATGGGAAAGGGGAGCATGATGGAGCAGGTGTGTGTGTGAAGAGAGCTCTAGTTAAGGAGAAATTAAGGATTTCAAGTGTTGTACTTCTTGATGCTCATTCTATTGTTGATTATTGTACTTTAGCATTGTCATGGGAGGGACTCTTGATTCTACAGTGCGTAGATTCTTTTGGTTGGTTGAGGATGGAACTATAGGAGATAGATTGGATTGTCAAACAGTGAAAGACTCTTCAAACATGCATTCATTCTGAAGCTCCAATAGTGGTACATGGACCATTTGGACACGAGAGTTGGCCTTGTTTTTGCCCCATGTGTTTTCAGTATGATTGGGACCATTGTGAGTCAAGTGAGTGGTGGATACATGGGTTCCATAGTATCTAACTCCTTTATCTTTGACACTCTCTATAAGAAATGATGACATGGACACTTCAATTGAGTATGACCATCTTTCAGATCTTCTACGGCTAGGAGATGTTTTTGCATTGGTTGCACCGCAGGGGAATAATGAGAGGTCAGATTATTGATTAGCACATTGTGTACAAGGTAAACAGAAGCTTGTACAACCGATGATAGATGGTGATGGGTTCACATATCCTACCAGTTTAGTTGTTGTTGCGGTAACATGGTTGTGAACATACATGATTAGAAAGAATGAAATTCTTGCATTTGAAGACTATGAGAAGCACAAATCTATTCTCATGTATTCACACCTTGTTATAGCAACAAATGTCTAGTTGTCAAAGCATCAAGGAAGACCAAAGACAAAAGAACTTTGGACTATTAGTACTGTTGATCATGAAGCACTATTGGAGACCCTAAAGCAAAGAGATGACCCTTCAAGAACACTTGACTAGGTAATAAGTTAACTTAGTGCAATGTTTTCTAAGTTCATTAAGCTTAATTTCAATACATTAATTTCACCTTTCTTAGATTGTATTTTGAGTCAATAAACTTGGTTTTGTATGTGGATTGTAACTTGTGCAGGAGCACCTATGAAGACACCTATGGTCACCATGGATCCAATTAGAGATAGAAGGACAAAAGGATCCTTAATGGTTAATTGAGATCTTTTGAAGACTATAATGGCAATTTGTAACAATCAATTTGATTTAAAAGTTAAATGTCGTAGAAGTCTTGATAAGGACTTATGACCAAAATCATGCATGGTTTGAATTTTTACATGTTTGATTTTTGTTTCTAATGCTTTAAGGATATTATTTTTTATCATTTAAAACAATCTTTGATGCTTTGAAATTTCATTTGAATCATATGGATACATACATGATAGATGTAAATGATTCATTATGCAATGAGGGTTAGTTGAAAGTAGCACTACAGTGTATCTTTTAAACCATTTTTCATGGCATCAAACCTAGGGGTCCATTAGCTTTGATTGGTCAGGTAAACGCTAGTGACAACCCCATTTCATCCACGGAGTCACTGGAACGCTCACAACCACACTCGACCCAAGTGACCCCAAGGTGCACTACACATGATTAGGCAAGGATCTTCTGATGCTTGTATCTCAGACCTCATGAGAGGTATCGAAAAACCATTAGGGGCTACGGGATCATGATTTTGAGTTCTACAATAACCTCTCTCAATTTTGGGTGATTCGACTTCATTTGCATTTGGCAAGGCAATCTCAGTCGTTGCCAAATCTTGTAGTGAGGGTCTATTGAAAGTAGCTCTACATTGTATCTTTCAAACCGTCCATCCTGGCATCAAACCGTTTGCTCCATTGGCTCTAGTTGGCTGGTCAAATGCTAGTGACAACCCCGTTCTGCCACGGAGTCACTAGAACACTCGCAACCACACTCGACCCAAGTGACCCCAAGGTGCACTAAGCATGATTGGGTAGCGATCTTTCAAGGCTCGTATCTCAGACCTTGTGAGAGGTATCAACAAACCATCAAGGGAAATGGGATCTTGATTCTGAGGTCTACAATAACCTCTCTTTGTTTTGGGTGATTCAACTCCCTTTGCATTTGGCAAGGCGATCTCAGTCGATGCCAAAACTTGTAGTGAGGGTCAATTGAAAGTAGCTCAGCAATGTATCTTTCAAACCGTCCATCCTAGCATTGAACCCTCTACTCCATCAGCTCTGGTTTTCCAGGTAAATGCTAGTGACAACTACATTCCACCCACAGAGTCACTGGAACGCTTGCAACCATGCTTTACCTAAGTGACCCCAAGGTGCACTAAGCACGATTGGGCAGCGATCTTCTGATGCTTGTATCTCGGACTTCATGAGAGGTATTGATGAACTTTCAGGGGCTACGGGATCATTTTTCCAAGGTCTATAATAACCTCTCTCATTTTTGGGAGATTTGACTTCGTTTGCATTTGGCAAGGTGATCTCAGTCAATGCCAAAACTTGCAGTGAGGGTTAGTTTAAAGTAGCTCAATAATGTATCTTTAAAACCATCTATCTTGGCATCGAACCGTCTACTCCATTGGCTCTGGTTGTCCGGGTAAACGCTAGTGACAACCACGTTCCACCGACGGAGTCACTAGAACGCTCGCGACCACGCTCAACCCAAGTGACCCCAAGGTGCACTAAGCATGATTGGACAATGATCTTCCGAGGCTCATATCTCGGACCTCGTGAGAGGTATCGAAAAAAATTTAGGGGCTATGAGATCAAGTTTTTGAGGTCTACAATAACTTCTCTCAATTTTGGGTGATTTGACTTTGTTTGCATTTGGCAAGGCAATCTCAGTCGATGCCAAAACTTGCAATGAGGGTCAGTTGAAAGTAGCTCAGCAGTGTATCTTTCAAACCATATGTCTTGGTATCAAACCGTCTACTCCATCCGCTTCGATTGGTCGGGTAAATTCTAGTGACAACCCCGTTCCACCCACGAAGTCACTAGAACACTCGCGACCACGCTTGACCCAAGTGACCCTAAGGTGCACTAAGCATGATTGGGCAGCGATCTTCTGAGGCTCGTATCTCAGACCTCGTGAGAGGTATCAACAATTGTCAAGGTCTACGGGATCATGTTTCCAAGGTCTACAATAACCTCTCTCTATTTTGGGTGATTCGACTTCGTTTGCATTTGGCAAGGTGATCTCAGTTGATGCCAAAACTTGCAGTTAGGGTCAATTGAAAGTAGCTCAACAGTGTATCTTTCAAACTGTTCATCCTAGCATCAAACTATATGCTCCATCGGCTCTAATTGGTTGGGTAAATTTTAGTGACAACCCCGTTCCACCCACGAAGTCACTAGAACGCTCGCGACCACACTCGACCCAAGTGACCCCAAGGTACACTACGCACGATTGGGCAGCAATATTTTGAGGCTCGTATCTTAGACCTCGTGAGAGGTATCAACAAACCATTAGGGGCTATAGGATTGTGTTTTCAAGGTCTACAATAACCTCTCTCAGTTTTGGGTGATTCGACTTCATTTGCATTTGGCAAGGCGATCTCAGTCGATGCCAAAACTTGCAGTGAGGGTCAGTTGAAAGTAGCTCAACAGTGTATCTTTCAAACCATCTGTCATGGCATCAAACTGTCTACTCCATTGACTCCGGTTGGTTGGGTAAACACCAGTGAAAACCCCATTCCACCCACAGAGTCATTGGAACACTTGCGACCACACTTGACCCAAGTGACCCCAAGGTGCACTTAGCATGATTGAGCAGCGATCTTCCGAGGATTTTATCTTGGACCTCATGAGAGGTATTGACAAACCATCAGGGGCTACAAGATCATGTTTCTGAGGTCTACAATAACCTCTCTCATTTTTGGGTGATTCGAATTCATTTACATTTGTCAAGGCGATCTCATTCGATGCCAAAACTTGCAGTGAGGGTCAGTTGAAAGTAGCTCAATAGTGTATCTTTCAAACTGTCCATACTAGCATCGAACCGTCTATTCCATCAGCTTCGGTTGGCTGGGTAAATGCTAGTGACAACCTCGTTCCGCCCACAGAGTCACTGGAATGCTCATGACCACTCTCGACCCAAGTGACCCCAAGGTGCACTAAGCACGATTGGGTAGTGATCTTCTGAGGCTTGTATCTCAAACCTCATGAGAGGTATTGAAAAACTATCAGGGGCTACGGGATCATGTTTCCAAGGTCTACAATAACCTCTCTTAGTTTTGGGTGATTCAACTTTGTTTGTATTTGGCAAGGCAATCTCAGTCGATGCCAAAACTTGTAGTGAGGGTCAGTTGAAAGTAGCTCAGTAGTGTATCTTTCAAATCATTTGTCCTAGCATCGAATCATCTTCTCCATTAGCTCTGATTGGCTGGGTAAACGCCAGTGATAATCCCATTCCACCCACGAAGTCACTGGAACGCTCGCGACCACGATCGACCCAAGTGACCTAACAGCACAAGTGCTACATTTCTCTATGGATTTAGTAAACCCCAATATGATGTGTTATATACACAGTGAGTATATACATAGTATTGAAACAATATAGTACTAAGTGGCTCAAGTGGGATTACAAGTTGGGTTAAGGGTCGTGGGATCTGTGACGTAGTAGAGTGGGTATATAGAGTATAATATCAACACTTGTCTTTGTAATGTAGTAGATGGAGATATAAAATGTTATGTTAGGTGAAGTTTAATAGTAATCAAGAAATATGGTTCATGGTTTTGCATGCTGGAGTTAGGATGTATATGGAAAAGATATATAGTTGGTCAAGAAGTGTGGGATGTTATAAGATGTGCATGCATGGCTTTGAGGATTTGGTAAGGTACAATTTGAGAGCATTGGTTCAAGAAAAGAAGTGTGCATGCTTTCCCAATTGGGTCTTCTCTTGTTTCAGAATGAAAACCTAATTGTTTCCACTGCAGACAAGGACATGTTCCCAAGGACTACTTACTCAATCTGTAAAACACAAGTGCTTGCAGGCTGCCCAGTGTACCATAATGCATTATGTGTTTTATGGTCTACAAGTGACATGCTTTCTAAGTTTGCATGGGAGAGTAAAAGGGTTAACTTTTTCGTTACTGAAAATGGCGTGGACTATAAGTTGGTGGTTCACTTTCATGACATTGTATATATCTCTACATGCATTTTGAAGGAAAATGGGACACATGCTATTCTTGTACAGGTGTGTGTGGTTTTTGTACCCTATTAAGGTCAAATTATTTTGTAGAGAGATTATGCATTTGCCCTATGTTCAAAAACACTTGACTAGGTAATAAGTTAACTTAGTGAATTGTTTTCTAAGTTCGTTAAGCTTAAACATATAACTTCAACAAGATATAATTTAAATCATAATGATAATCATAGTCAAGATATAACTTCACCATTCAATTCCATAAACATGAATAATAAATATGTATACAAAAGATGACACAAATATAACATAAAATTGAACATGTTCTATATATAGAAAGTATCAAATGTATCAAAAGTATCTCCATATACAAATATGGCACATGCCATTTCAAAATGTCTACAAAATCAATTTTTCAAGGTGTACAATGTGGCATATATGCCATCTCAAAATGTGCCAAGTGGCATCTCTAAATGACTACAAAACTAAAACTACATCCTATGTCGTAGGGGGATCATCAAAATGTAGCCTCTTTGAAGAATTGTTTGGCTCTTATTGATCCTGCATCAAAAATGAGTTCAAACACAAATTAGATTGCTTTATTTATATGATTTACACACACACACACACACACACACACACACACACACACACACACACACACACACACACACACACACACACACACACACACACACATATATATATATATATATATATATATATATATATATATATATATATATCATAATTCAAACACTAATTTAATTAAAATTATAACTGAATACAAATATTTGTACCTAGCCTCTCATTCACCTACCATGATCAGGTGTCCTAACATAAGTCTTTGGTAGCGAAGGGACAATGCCACCATAACCAACTCTGACCTATAAATATATATTTGCAATAATGATATTAGTAGAGTGGTGCAACATAGAGTAATAAATCTACAAAATAGGATGATAGCATAATAAAATTACAAATTGATTGAACTAAAATTAAAACTTACATCTGTTGGTCCCTCCTCTGGAATAGTGGGCTAGGTCAACAAAGATATGAAATATTCTCGTGGGTCGTCCCTCACACTAGGAGTAAGCTATGAGAGTAAAAATATTGTCAATTATATATAAATATACTTCATCATAACAACCCTGGTTACAAAATACAAATAACAATATGTAAAAGTCTACGTACAATCGGGCTATCACTCCGAATCAAGATGCATGTCAGCCTAGGCTCCAGAACTTGTATCGGGACATCATCAAGAGCCACACCCTATAAAATAAGGTACAAGTAAAATATTTATTACTACACACAAGTGGCATACATATGCATGCATAATTAATCTTAAACAATTAATTACCTTTCCTTTGTCAGCACATGAAGAAAGAACCCCCTCGTGCCCCCCACTAACGTCAGTTGTAGCTTGCAAGAGTACAATAAGATGACAATATATTAATAAATGTATGAATTTTATTGCTCTAATTGATAGAGATTTAAGCATGTACACCAAATGATATAAAAAAACTAATGGGTACATAATTTTTAATATATTGTATAGGTGTCAAGGCCAAATGAAATGGCCAAAAGTGTGGAGTCATCCACCTATCTCAACACCTCCTCTGTCATCGACTGAACATAAATGGAAAAAATATACATACATAAGTGCATGCAATCATTAAAACTAATCTAAATAAATAAATTATTTTTAAATTAAATAAGTCATGTGACAAATTTATTTATAATGTTTACTCTTACCGTATTAATAGGAGTCCATGGCTCTGAGTACCCCGCCTGAGCACTCTCATGAGATGTAGATGCTCCATGAGGTGTTGTAGCCTTTGTAGTTGTGTCTCCTATATCCTCCTCACCAATAACATATTGATATGTATCAGCATCAGTAAGCGGTCTGAGGCACATATTCTTGCATATAATGCAAATATGGGGCACACATTCATGTGAGCTCCGGCCAAATGTTGATGCACCAGCATCATCCACACCAGGAGACAACAATGACCTAGTCTGCATGATCAACTGATCACTCAGCAAATAAATGGCCCTAATACTATGTGAGGCAACCTCTGCATTGATATCGAGATGTTGCACTAGAGGAGGGGGTGCGATGGGGGGGACAAAGGTAGTGGCCTTTTTGTGCTGGGCAAATGGCCTAGTCTGAGGAGCTCCTCTGCCTACGCCCATGTTGGGCCTCATGCTCCAGTAATTAACATTGTGACCAAGAACAAACTCAGCATACAATTTTTTTATGAAATAGAAGGGGAGATCCAAATTGCTATGGGGTGGTTTATCAAAAACCATCCACCAGCGATCCCAAAAGTGTGTGCGCATTGCTTCATTTGTGCACCATTTTATTGATAATTTGGGCTTTTTGGGGTCAACTTTTAATCTGGTTTTAGGATTAACAAAAAGGGAGGCTATATCTTCCTTAGTTATATTAAGGGCCGCAACCCCATCATGGTCAAGCTCGTCATCAAATTGGGCGTGCATATCATCACGCCAATGAAGAGCAGCATTATGTTGCTACGTAAGGGTGTCAATGTTCTCAATAATGGTATTTAGGGTGGCAAGCATAGGAGCTAATGTAGGTATATTCTGATACGTATTTTTGAAGCCCCATATAGTGTTCAAGTTCTCCTGTATCAAATCCTCTAAAGATTGAGGGTTTTGAAGTGGTTCTGTATTGTTTTGGGGATCGTTATTTAGTGGGGGAGGGTTATTATCTTCATTGTTGTCAGCCATGCCTGATTAAATAATTTTAAAAAAAAAAAATTCAAATTGATTTCATATATTATTAAAAAAATCAATACAAAACCCTATTTTAACCAAAAAAACTACATTGAACATGAAAATAAAAGAAATTAATCAAGATATAGCAAGAATTTACTTACCAGATCAACTACGGAGTCGAATTTGTTGTTGGTGCAATCAGGTACCCAAAAATATCATGTATATGATATTTGGAGCCATTTTCCAAACCCAAAATGTGAGGAGAAATGAGGAAAATGGCTCGCGGGTTTTGATTTATGCCACAGGTTTCGAGTACCAGATATTTTTGGGTACCCAAAAAAATTGGGTACCCAATAAGGCTTGTGCTTTGGTGTCAGGTTTTCCCAAGTGTACTAACACCCAGGCCTACTAAAAATTCAACATAAATTTTCATGCACTTTCAGATGACTGAAAAGTGGATTATTTACATCACCACTTTTTGGCCCCTCGTGATCTTGCACATACCCAAAAAGGGAAAGATACCATAATTTTGTGCCTAAAATGATTTAAAAACACAAAGTGGTAGCTATGGACTCTAGTGAAGTATTTTTCAATAGTAAAATACTTTATTATAACCATAAGAACTTCCTCCAGATGGGTTTGATTTTATCAACATAAAAAAAAACTAGAATTACTCTTCACAAGGATATTCTTAAGGAAATATCTAGCAGCCCTATCAAACACCTTCCTATCCTTAAAGAAATTCATACCAGTAAGCAAAAGACCAATAACTTTTGCAATAGTATTAACTGTGAGATTGATTTTCTTACCACAAAGGGAGATAGTGCCATTCTCCCAACCTTCAGAAAAAATATCAGTGATATCTTTGTCAAATCCGTATAGCCTTTCCAAATAAGGGGTAACCCCTCCTTTTTTGAAGTTTTGCCAAACTTTGTCCTCCTTACATTCGTAGTTTGCAAGCTCTTCCCTCTTAAGTTCTCCTCCCATATTGATAATGGCACCCAAACATTAATATGAGAGAGAATCATACTTTTCATGTCCAGCAATTGAGAGCCAAATGAAACAAATAACCCACAAAATGTTTAGGAAATAAATCCTCTTAATTATTATGTCTCTCCGAACAATTACATAAACTATCTCTGTAATCAAGGAAGCTATGTGTCATTTCCATAATTACTTAACATCATTCCAACCTTAATATTAGTCTTATAAAATCTAATGAGGTTTGATATATCCTCATTAAGGCCCTTTTCCCCTTTCCAAGTAGTGATTTTATTTAATTTGACACCATGATTTTCTAGACCGTCGACCAGCTTATTAATCTCCTGGTAAGCATGTGATAAATAAAATTTATCAAAGTTTTGTATTATTCTTTTATCCTCCTCTATTATATGATCTATCATCCATGATGGTTTCTAGTCCCCTTTTATGTATTTAATAATATTTTTTGAATCACCTTCTAACCACACATTCTTACTATGGATGTCTCTAGATAAAGTTAGAGAATGGAGAACTCTCATAGCTTTAGAAATATGATTCTATTAGGTAGATAATGGGGAGGTGATGACACCAATACAATTACCATTTTCATCTCTGACAACACCTCCACAACCCACAGGACTAGGATTACCTTTAGAAGCCCCATCAAATTTTATTTTCACCTAGTCATGAGGTGTTGAAGCCCAAACAAGGTCTTCCCTTTTCTTCTCCTTTTCACTTTTCAAGATGGATATATTCCATTCTTCAAGTAATCTAAGCTCCTCTTTCGAAGAGATCATAGATGGTAAATTCTTGATGGTAAGAAAGATATTCTCATTCTATCCTCTAAAAAAATTCTGCAACAGCCAAAGGGGGAGATGATTTATCTCTAAAGATTCTATTGTTGCATTCCTTCCAGATGTTCCAAATGATATGATGCGTTGAAAGAGCCCAGAGGGTTTTGATAGCCTTGTGAGAGACCAAACAATTTGATTGAAGAAATAAATCCTATAAAGATCTAGGAAAGGTTGAGCAAAGATTCCACCTCTTAAATACTTTTCACCAAACCTCCCAGGAGAAGGAATAATGGAGAAGAAGATGGGAAGCAGATTCTTCTTCATTCAAGCATAGATAGCATATGTTAGGAAGACAAAACCCTCTTTTGCAAAGATTGTCAGTATTAAGGACCTTATTTTGGAGGAAAATCTAGTAAAAGATATTAATCTTAGGAATAAGGGATTTCACCCAAGAGTAGGCCCAAAAAGGAGGGTGGTCCATATCATTATGTAAGAGAGAAAGAGAAAAGGAAACAAAGTACCTTCCATTGGGATTGCAAGCCAATATAAGGGAATATGTAGTACCTATTCTGATAAACCAAGCCTAGAGAGATGCATTAATAAAACCAAGGCTACAATCAATGGCCACTAGATTTACCCAATATTGGTTCCTCTAATAGTCACTAACCTTTGTACCCAAATAATTCTTGCAAATATCCACAAGGTGATTGAAATCTGGAAAATCAACCAAAGGTTTTTCCAACAACCAGCAATTTTTCCATAATCGTATTTTGTTGTCATCTCCCAATTTTCACTTTTTGCCTTGAGCAACAAAATCTTTAACCTTTTGCCCACTTTTCTAAATGTGGGACCCATTTATGACAAGGAGATTCTTGAAACATTCTTCAAGGGTAAGAGTAGAAAAAATATATTTTCTCTTCCAAATCATATTCCATTCCTTCACCTCCCCATAGAGCCTCTAAATATGTTTAACCAACAAAGCCTTATTAACAATTTTTATTGTCATGATACTCAACCCTCCCAATTTCTTGTGTTTGCAAACATTTTCTCAAGCGAAAAGGGTCAAAAAAAATTTCTCTTCAACCCCTGACCAAAGAAACCTCTTTTGAATTCTTTCTATAGTCGCAAAAAACTTTGAAGGGATTTGAAAAAGGTACATCACATAGATAGGCAGATTTTGAAGAGTAGCTTTCAACAGTTGAACTTTTCCAACCTGGCTCAACAGGGATCCTTTCCAACCAGAAAGTTTCCTATTAAACCTGTCAATAAGGTAATTCCAAAAATATTCCAAAGGTTTTAGACCCAACAAAAGCCTTAGATGGGATGATGGGAGATCAACAATATTGCAACCTAGAAAGATAGATATCTTGTGATATCTTTTAGCTAGAGTGTTAATGAAGAAAAGGAAGCTTTTGTTATAGTTGTCCAGATTTTTGGCATTGTAGATGATGTAAGCAGAAGTTGGTGTGAACACTTAGTGCATATCTAATGTTGGTTGTCATTAATGGTAATCAAGAAGTCAATCAATTGAGGACTTGGTTGAGTATTTTGAGTAGTAAATAGTTAATTAGATGATGCAATTAGATAGATAGTGAATCACGGTCATTTGATGTCATTAGATAAATATGTACAAAGAATATTGCAAAGTACAAGATTTTAGTCAAACTAGTGAGTAGGTTAATTCAACCAATAAACTGAGAGTAAGATAGGGTAACCATAAAATTGACGAAGTACAAATTGGTGGATAGAGTGAAGTCAGATATTGCAACTAGTAAAGGAAATTGACTAGTACAAAGCGGTTAAAGGGATAAGTGTATTGGCAATAGGTGAACACAATTTTGTGGCTGTAACTCGGTATGGCAGACAGGTAGCTAGTTTTCTTATGTTTCAACTGGTTATAAATAAAGTTTAGAGTTTATTAAGCCAACTTGGACAGATCGGTGAGTGGTAACAAGTTTTTTAGATGTAGTGAATCCATGCATTCAGGAAGTAAAGTGTGGTCAATAAGGAAAAATTTCATTACACTTATTGGGATTACAACCTTGAATGTGTATGATTCCTAGGTGGATTTGGAGAAAATAAGAAATAAGTTTTTTTTCTTGGGAATGAAAACAAAAAAAGCAAGAATTAAATAAGGTGGTGAAGGTAGAACATGTTATGGTTGAAGAATTTTTTTTAATGGTGATTAGGGTTGATGATCGGAACCCTAAATGTGTTATTGAGAAAATGTATTTGGCCTATTTAATCTTTTGATGAGATAGACAGAAAAGGTGTGTTGGAGAAATATAACAATATAGTATCAACCAGATCTAAAGGTGAGATCAAGTGATTAAGTGGAGTGGTCATATAAGGTCAATGCATAGTAGTGTATGAGCTTAAAGGATCTGATTCAGCAAGTATCAGCTATTATTAAGATCATTAATCTTGTTATTTATTAGTTGCTACAAAAAGTTTGTAAATCCTCTAACAAGGTAGTTCTTAGCAGGACTTATTTGTAAAACCCTTAACTGCGTGCACTCTTGACAGAATCCTAAAAATCCTCTAGCAAGGTAGACTTTAATAGGTCTTTCAATACTCCTATCAGGATATTAATCACTTCTACTAGGGTGAGTCTCCAAAAGAGACATTTTAAGCCTTTAACAAGGCAAACTTCATAACTACAGTGAGAAGATTCATGGGTGGAAATTCCCATCATGTTTTTTCCCTTTGACCAAGGGTTTCCATGATGAAATCTAGTGTTGTGTAAATGTTTCTTGTGTGGTTGAGTTACATGTTTATATTTTGATTACAGTTGCGTACATTATTTATTTACAAGCTCAATTTCATAGCTATTAAGGTTAATCAATATTAAAAAAAGGTGTTTAAGTTTGTAAGTACTGATTCACCCCCCACCCCCTCCTCTCAGTACCTATTAATTCCAACATAGTTGCCTTAGTATAAGTATTCAAAGTCTCTTTCATATTTATAACTTCTTTGATTGAAGAGGTGCCCATGATGATGGTTTCATCCATGAATTATTCATGATAAAAAGTGATGTTAGCAGAGGAAGGTTTAAGTCATTGTATTCTTCGATCCAAAAATAGTTTATGAATATACCTCCCCAAACTTTCAATCATTATCACAAAAAGGATGGGGAGATAGGATCTCCATGTTTGAGCCCCCTAGAAGGTTTGAAAAAAATAGAAGAATCCCCATTAACAATGACAACAACTAAGGATGTAGATATGAGCTACATAATCAGTCGGACCACCCACTCTCCAAAGCCAAAGGCTTTAAGGACCTTACACAAAAAACATCAGTCTACCCGATCATAAGCTTTATAAAGATACAGCTTCATGAGAAAACCTTTCTTATTAGAGTTTCAAGTGATTGAATATTCTCATGAACTAAGATAATAGAGTCAAGAATCTGTCTCCCAGGGAAAAAAAATCCATTCTATTGAGGAAAATTGATGGAAGGGAGCAAAGACAATAATCTAGAAGTAAGGACCTTAGAGAAGATCTTATAGAAAGAGTTGCATAGGCTTATAGGTCTAAAGAAGTCCATACTGTCAGATCTTGGTTTCTTATGGATAAGGACAAGGAATGTGTCATTGATTTCCTTAAGAAGATATTTAGAGCCAAAAACTTCCTTGACAGCATTAAAAATGTCCTTTTCCACAATATGCCAAAAATTTTGAAAGAAAAACATGGGGAAACCATCTAGGCCGAGGGACTTCTTCCCCTCAAAAGAGAATACCACATCTTTAATCTCCTTAAGGTAAGGAATGTCTGAAAGGAACTTATTTTTGATGTAGAAGGATCAAAAATAGAAATCCCCTTGAGGGATTAGGCACTCAAGGGACTCAACATTGGATCCATCTCTACATATTTTTGAACAAACACCTTCCACCATTATTCCTAAGGGTTTAAGATGGATTATTATACTCAACTAACAATGTTCCAATGGGTTACAAAGTTCTGTAGCAAGATCCCCTATGCAACTCCACTTCTAGGTCTTTTAGGCTAGTAGCTCCCATTAGCCCTCCTGAAACTATTTTTTGTTGTTTTCTCAAAAATTTCCCAAAATAATTGAAAACAATAGGTTTTCAGATACCCTTTTTTTATTTGTTCAACATATCCCAAAACCAACTACCTCTCCTTTGGACCAAGTGTACGGAAAATTTCTACTCCACTTTTGCTCCTAGGCCTAATTTGGTGATTTTACAAAGCAACCCCTTTCTAGGTTCACCTCCAAACTTTAAAAATATCAAAATTATTCATTTATGATGCCAACAAAAATATTTTTGCACCCATTTTCTTCCATGGATTTTTCTAATAAGGTTTCCACTAAACCCTCACCAAAACTAGTAAAAAACTAGGACCTTTTGGTTTAGCCACTTCCAATCACTTCTAAGACCGAGTCAAGGTTCTAAAACATATATAGGACATATCTTAAAACTACCACACATAAAAATACCACCTCCTTAAGGTAGATTTACCATTTCTACACTCTTGGAACCACTTTTGTGCCCCTGAACTACGGTTCCTCTTGGTGTACACCCACTTTGTCAACTTATCTACATATTAAAATATCAAAATAATATTATACAATTCATTTAGAGTCCATTCCATGAGAATCGGGTTCCTACATTCATGGAATGGCTCTAGACTTCATTTTTTGGCCTTCAAAATAATGATAAAACTCATAATTTTAGGGATAGTCAGCAATATGAATAACAATATGATCAAATGGAGTTACCCAATCATCCAAAATGGTATAAAACACTTATAAATTGATTCCTAATTCATCCTTAGTGGTATACCAATCCAAACAATCAATGAACCATACAAGAAACATAAGAAAATGCAAGAAAATGATCTTTTTTATTGAGAATATTGCTCAAGTCAGTACAAATCCATACTATGGTATCTCTCCCTACATAAAATGCCCTCCAAGGCTTTAAATAACCTTCCTCTAACTTCCTCAACCAATCCATGGCAGTTGGATCTCTTTACAAACACTAATTACCTTTGTTTTGGCAATTCCCACCAAAATGGCAACTAGTCGTTAATTAAATATTTAAATTTAAAACCTTAGTTTAATTAATTCCTAAGAACTTATAGCCCCCCAAACCACTACATTTGGTTTCATTGAAACCATTTAACATTATTTACTTGGTCTCATAGGACCATCTTGACACTTAGGCACTAATGGCCTACTTACAATGAGATTTGATCCTATTTTTCCAACTTTGGCACATAGACATCTTTTTCATCTTTATTACATTTAGATGGCACTAATGGCTATTACTACATTGATTTGAGACCTTTTTAGGTCCGTATAGTCTTCATTTTCTCTAGGTCATCCAAGTGACCCACTGGTACCCTTTCATGTCCAAGGTGCTCTTGCACCAATTTTGATAATCATCAAGAGTTGAGGGGATAACAAAGATGAGAAATTCTTGATCCAATAAACTCAGCTCCAGGTCAAAAGAAAGAAGAGTGGAGAAATCCCTGACCATTTGAATCCTAATTTCATCTTCATTATCAATTCTACCTATATTAGATTGAATGTGAGTAATTTGGTTTTCTTCCCTATGTTTCAGAGCTGTCATATGGAAAAATCTTGTATTTTTGTCCCCTACCTGCAACCAAAGGGCATGAGATCTCTACCTCAAGAAGACCTCTTCTTTGGATATGATGTCATGATATTTAACTAATACTCTATTCTCCTTGTCCATGAGTTTCATGGAGTAACCTTCTATCTGGATCTAATACTAAACCTCTTTAAGTTCCAGCTGAGTGACCGACTCCAAATTGAAGATGTCACCAAAGTCTTCTTTGTTCCATCTCCTTACATTTT
Organism: Chamaecyparis obtusa; assembly: GCA_027943335.1. Classification (NCBI taxonomy): domain Eukaryota; kingdom Viridiplantae; phylum Streptophyta; class Pinopsida; order Cupressales; family Cupressaceae; genus Chamaecyparis; species Chamaecyparis obtusa. The sequence continues at coordinate 1,040,784 of BSBK01003361.1, read as the reverse complement.
CTTTAATGATTCTGAGTTTTCTAGCTACTTTGAACATAGTAGTTCCATCAATTTTTTTGTTCTACCACTCTTTAATTCTATCCTCCAAACCTAGATGGGACAACCACATTTTTTTAAATCTAAATGGAAAGTTTATCTTGCTGGAGTAAGGGTTGGCAACAAAAAAAATGGGAAAGTGGTCCGATCCAATTCTATAAATGGAGGTGAGAGAACACAAATATTTAGCTAACCAATCATTATAGATGAGGGCCCTATCCAACCAAACTTGAATATGGTCATTCCCTACTCTTCTATTAGTCCAAGTATAGTTGATACCTTGCAAGTCAATATCCATGAGGGCATGTTGACTAATGAACTCCATTAAATCCAGTCTCTCATCCGTTTGAGAAAGAGAGCCTCCATATTTTTCATTTTCCTTAAGAGGATTATTGAAATCTCCCATGATGAGCTAGCTCGAGACCAGGAATAACTTCCTACATCCCACAAACATCTTCTAGTATTTGGCCCTACCAGTCCTAGTATTTGGCACATATATATTAGAGATAACCTAAGAGAATTCATCCCTAATACGATAAAATTTAACCATCACCAAATTATCCTCAATTAACAAAAGAGATCTCTTTCAATAGAATTTTGGTTTCAGAAGATAGCAATACCCCTCAAAGCCCCTTCAAAGCTACTTCCAGCGACACCACAATTTTTAAATACTTTAATTCTTTCCACTTTTTCCTCTGTCACTTTCATTTCCTGAATAAGGATAATATATGGTTTGTGATCCCTAACTATGTTTCTCAAAATATCCTACTTATGTGGGCCATTAAGCCCCCTAATATTCCAAGAGATGATCTTCATTTCTTAGCAGGTGAGCATACGTCCTAGATGGTCAATTGCTTAAACCATCTACAATATTCTACTTACTTTCTTGTTCCCATAAATATTTCATTGATTTCCTTCCCTAAGATTGTTTCCATGTACCCACATCAACTCTCATCTGTCTTGTAACAACTCCATCTTGAGAAGTAGGGACAGAGTTCTAGCTATCACCCTTTTTTGCGAAATTTTGGCTTTCTCCATTTTTCTTCCATTTTTTGTGACCAGCCCTTGTCCACGAATCCCCATCCAATCCATATAATTGCTTATCCTATTCCAACATATCATCAACCTAGATAAGCCATGGATTTGGGGTTTCTGGGACATAATAAAAATCACCCTCTTGGGAACCACTCTTTAAGGAAATCTAAGACTGTCCTACCTCCAATGTATTACATCCTTGGGCATCCTCAAAAACCTTCCAGGTCTAAGAGCCCACCTCTTCCTTTTGGGAGTTCTCAACCCTTGAGATAAGGACATTTTTTGTTTCTGTGTTATATGTGAGCCTACACTTTCATGTATTTCCCCTTCCTCTAATGGGAGGTCTTGAGAATTATCAAAACCCATAGCACCATCATCTGGACAAATCATCTCTTTGTTTGGAATAGGTCCATTATTTCAAATCACTAACTTTAGGAATGCTACTCCCTTTAGCAACTTTTTGTGTCTAAGGTTACTCCCCATCATGTGTTAAAGGTTGGCTAATAGAAGTTGTATCTTCAGCATTCTCCCCTCCTACTTTAGGGTTGTTTTCTTTCCATATATTTGTTAGTTCTCTTTTTAGCTATGGATTATTATCATTCTTCTCTTTTCAGACTCTCTAGGGGCATTTTTTTGCCCAATGACCAATGTTTTTACATAAATAGAAAGAAAATGGAAAAGATTCAAACTCAAGAGGTTGCGGCCATTTACCAAGTTTAGAAATGATATCTATCATCTAAGGAAGCTCGAAAAACTGATGAATATTCATGCAAATCCTAGCATAAACCAGTCTAGTCCTAGCCGTCATCATGGGATCAATGGATAGAAGTTCACCAAAAGAACCAACCAAACCCTTGAAGACATCTTCGTTCCAATATTCCAATGGAAGACCAATAATTCTCACCCAAATCAGCTCAGAAATTTAAAAAAAATGAATCATTGAGATCCAAGTTTGGCAACTATTTTTGGAGAGCCAAGGATGACTTGCCAAACATCCAAGGACTCCCATAGAGAGCATTAAAAATAGATTAAACATTTAAATGTCTCAAGGAGATGTATTAAATTAACATTGACATTAAAAAATAGCTTAAATTGATTAATTGACATTAAATAGGTTAAATTTCAACAAAAATAGATTAAATCAATTGGCATTGAATAGTAAATTGTCTTAAGAGGATGATGGTGTACTTGATGTAACTAAAATGGCTTAAAAGGATGATGTTGTAACTTATGTAATTAATTTTATGAATTATTCATTGAAATTTCTTATGTGATCTTTTTTTAGATTATTTTACCCTACATTATTTATTAAATTGATTAATTGACCTTAAATAGGTTAAATTGATTAATTGATGTATTAATTAACCTTACATTATATCTTAAATTTATTAATTGACATTAAATAGGTTAAATTAATTAATTGATATTTAAAGATATAAACATCATCAAATAAACATCATTTTTTTGTGTATGTCATCAAATAAACATTGCATATATAACCATGTCTAATCTAGATATAAACATCTAATTAAACAACAAATAAACATTGCATACCTAAACATGTCTATTCTAGATATAAATGTCTATTTAAACATCATCAAATAAATTGTGTGTCATCAAATAAACATCCCATATATAAACATATATAATCTAGCTATAAACATCTAAATAAACAAATAAAACATCGCATACACAAATATGTCTAATCTATATATAAACATCTATTGAAACATCACATACATAAACATCATTAAAAAAACATCATATATTAAAATCTATTAACATTAGATCAAATATAATCATATATATAAACATGTATCGATATCAAACATAAGCATGTCAAATCAGAAATATCGTGAACTGTAAACATGTCAAAAATAAATAATCAAATAAAGGTATAGAATCATCAAAGATTGACACATGTAAACATGCACCTATGAAAGTCTATATAAAGGTAAACATGTCCAAATAGACACTTTAAGAGGAAGCTGGGTCATCATGTCGCCTACAACCAGAGCGATCCTCTACATGAGTGCCCTGCTCCAATGGATGCATTGCAACAAATCCCTGCAAACTTAGTAGAACACCAGGTTAAATATCAATAAAATTATATAATTTGTCAAGTAAAAAGAACATGTACATGTGTGCATACAAACATATTTACATGTGTAAGCATTTGAAACTCACCTACCCACTACCGAGTGTGGTATCAACTGAATCTCGCCTACACACACGCTTCGACCCCATGCTGGAGGTAGTGTGAGAAAACCGTGCCTACAAAAAAATTATATATACATTTGAACTAAAAATAACTTATACAAAAACTAAAAACAGAATAAGTGTTCATGTTTTTAAATCAAAGTATACCTGAGTATCAGGTGCCAGAGGATCCTCTTCTGCCATCATATCTACCACAGCAGCTGCATGCTTGACATCTCTGTCCCTGACCCTGTCTAGTGATGATGAGTGTAAGGGGCTATAAATCTCAGAGGAGAGCGATGTAGAGTGCTCCTCAAATGATTTTGGGTCCTCTGATATGATATGGACCTTCTCAGACTGTATCTCCTCCTGTGTACCAACGGAGTGGTTTACAGGTGGGTCATGTTGCACAGAGTGATGTGAATGACGTGAAGTCTGACTCGGTGGCACTGCATCTTGCAACTCTCGAAGCACCTCTTGTCTAACCTCATGTAGTGGTATCTGCTGGCGGGATGAAATATAATAATATGCATGTAAAAGGTCCTCAAGCAAATAACAACACATCTCAACCTGGCGATCACCTCCTGAGATAGCTCCCAAATCTTGTGGCGTAGGGATGCCAGCAACTGTATAAGGATCATCGAATGATGTGCCTGAGGATGCTGTCGGTCGAGGTCGACTCATAATATACCTACCCATCCTACCAGATGAAATGCTACTGGTTGCTGATGCAATATCTCCAATCCTATCAATTGCTTCCCTCTGGGAAGCAATAACCACTCGATTTGCTATGAGTGCTAGGGATGGTATTATGGATGCAAACCTCTGACCAACCAAATGTCTGTGAGCTGGTGCAGCTCGATCACCTCTGCGATACTGATCGCGGTCTGCAAGTCTACCACGCCCCTGACCTACATAACTAGGAAGATCAAGGTAGTTAACATTGAGGCCCAAACGAACCTCTGCATAAAACTGCTGAGCAAAGTAGAGTGGAATCTGGTCGTTATTAGGATAACGACCATGTGCAGCAAGGAAACGTGGGTATATGAGGCTAGCTATAGTTGGATCAGTGCACCGTGTCACCTGATAGGCCTTCACCGTGGCCTTCCCATCATAATGAGGGAATACCTCTCGTTTGATGACTTCCTTTGACACACAACGTTGGACCTCGTCGAAGGAAACATCACCTGAGATCTCCTCCCTCAGCCTCCGAAATATCTCCTCTACAATCTCTGAGGTATAAGAGATATGCTTACATAGGCGATCTCTAAGCTGCTCCAAACTAGTCAAGATAGTCGTGCAAGTGTCCTTGTGTACGCCATTAGAAGTCTGTAAGGTGGATTTCAACCTATTGATCTCTGTGTTAGTGTAATGAAAAATAGTACCCATATCAGGTACATCAGGCGCTGCTACATGTGGAGGATCAACCTAGAGGTAACATATAAAATTACAAATTATGTAAGTTTATGTATGTTAAAAAAACAAATGTGATTAAGCTTGCAATCTACTACAAACAATATTAACCTAACATGGACATCTACAAATTTAAATGCTGAAGATTAAAAACTTATTAATAATAATTAACAAGCAAAACATACATACATGTACATACGAACTACATAAAATTAACTTTTCACAATTAAGTATATAATTTAGTTTATCACCAAAAATGAAAGATTATCTATATCAAGTTGACACTTTACCTAATTAGATAGTGGCAGTGCATAATCAACAAAGTATTAGCAATGTTTATACATGATCGAATTAAACCTTCAAATTAATTCACCCTAATTCAGCACTGGGAGACCTTTCATGTTGGTCAGTCTAGTAACTCAGATCATGTAGGTCATATCAGATCTTGATAAAGGCTAGTTTGCAACAATTTAACTTCTAATAGCTAATTTCTAAAAGTAGTTAAAATATAACTGGTTAGTAATACAATAATCTACACAAGGAGGTCTAATTTGCATTCTTAATAGTTAATACAACACTCACCCCAATATTCTTTCAACAACAATATGGAATGTTGAAGTCTGAAGTATTTAATCTATTAGATCTTAACAAATTTAGATATGAAACAGGAAATGATAAAGATAAACAGAAGAAAGAAAAGTAACAAGATCATCTACCTTTTCTTCATCTCGTTTGCGTAACTTCTAATAGCTAGTTTCTAAAAGTAGTTAAAATATAACTTGTTAGTCATACAATAATCTACATAAGGAAGTCTAATTTGCATTCTTAATACAACACTCACCCCAATATTCTTTCAGAAGATCTTTCAACAACAATATGGAATGTTGAAGTCTGAAGTATCTAATCTATTAGATCTTAACAAATTTAGATATGAAACATGAAATGATAAAGATAAACAGAAAAAAGAAAAGTAACAAGATCATCTACCTTTTCTTCATCTCGTTTGCGTTTCCTTTCCTTAACTTTTTCTTGAAGATGTGCGATGTACTCATCAAATATCTCCCGGCAGAAGCTTTCATCACTAATTGCCCTGAATATTCATATCCAAGATATATCTACCACTGCTAATAGTGTAAAGCACATAATAACTGCCTTTTATTATTTACAGTAAGATTAATTATTAATAGTGGCTCTTTTACTTGTATGCTTGGGCATCTTTGAGCAAAGGTATGCAATCCTCCCATTTTGAGGAAGCAGCAATTTCCTGAAATGAAAAAAACAATATAATTAATCCAAAATTAAGTAGATAGAAATTCAGTCATAAAAAGAATTTTTAATGTACAGCTCAGTATGAAAATTTACTCCAGGTGTAAAAGAAGTAAAGGAAAAAGAGACTCCATTAGAAGGATTTTTTCCAAAATGAAGAATATAAACCTTCACAGAATAAAGCAAAACCATGAAATCATCTGCCAGCCTTTCTCTCTTTTTTGCTTCTTTCTCTTCCTTTTCCTTTGCTTGTTCAAGCACTTCTTCAAACACAAGCTAGCAGGAATACACAAGATGCCAATAAGACCAAACAAAATCATATATCCCAAAACAACTTGCATTACTCTCAACATTTGCATTTCTTTCAGTTTAACCTAACAAAAATTTATTATCTACTAATGAGAAAAGAATATTGTGGATTTGTGATAGTGATTCAGTTTCAGTAACTACTCACCAATGCAAATGAGTCAAAACATAATACAGCTGGTGCAATGATCTAATCAGTTAGAAACCAAAGTCATATGGCACATAAGGATAAGATCCGTGTTTGCATAAATAGTATTTGATATGAGCATGACAATATGCGACAACATTGTCCCAAAGTAAACTACCAAATACTTTTATTGTAAAGACTTCTTTAGCTGAGACCAAAAATCTAGATACAGAACCAGAACAAACCTTTAGATTTGTTTCAGATGCAGCAGCCAAATTATATACTTCACCAATAGTGGCTTTGAACTTGTCAAGAGTCCATGTTGATGTTACTGTGAGCTGCAATTATTACATCGAAGGGATTACAATATATTTTACATTCCATGGAAAATCTCAAAGCACAAAAGACACACCTTTGCTGCTTTCATAGCATCTTTTATGTTTGCTTTATCCTCCTGGTACTGCCAAACATACATCAGATTCAAAGTAAGATTTCATCAAAAGAATCAAACATACATTGCATTGAGTAATAATGATTGCAAACCTGATTGTGAAAGTGCAATTAACTTCTGCAATAAAAGCATTGAAAAATGTGTAACTTTCATACCTGCTTTTTCATCCCTTCTGCAACATCTTCAAACAAATCCTTGGGCGGTGAACCAGATGTATTTGAAGCCACGGCTAGATAAGCAGGATGGTCCTTGACCTACAATTAAACAGATTAAAGATTTTACCTAGAAGACAGATCTCGGAATGGAAATGAATTATGCCACAACAAAACATTAAATTTTTATACAAGAATTCAAAACAAAATCCAAACATTTAATACCTTGGCACAGTAATCAGGCCAGTGTGTATTTGCTGTAAGCAGGCCAGTTGCTTTATGATCCTCCATTAATCTTCGAAATTCAACCCGATTTTTACGTTCTTTTTGGTGCAATTGTTCCTGAGTTTAAAAATAAAGCAATGAAGAAGCTATGAGAATGAAATAAGAAGCCAAAGTGAAGTTAGATTGCCAAGAGAGAGTGACCAAGAAGACCAAATGAAGTTCAAAAACCGGGTTATAATGGCCAAGTTTGAATTTGGGCGAAGGAATCAGGCGTTACACTGCAGGTTGGCAATTTATAACGCCTCAATGGCACTTTGCACATCTGCAGATTCACAGGACGAGTGCACGCATCCTGAGCTGTCCAAATCGGCCGAAGCTGGAAGCAGGTGGTGGCAAGGTAGAGAGAGGAGGGTGATGTGGAATTTTGTGTTTTAAGCTAAGCTAGGGCATTGCATAATGGTAAATTACACTGGGATGCAAACTTACGACGTCACAATATCTAACATTTCAATTGCGTAACTCTGAGGCGAGTAGATTTGTTCCATTCTCATTAAAGGTCAAAATATAATATCTAGTTAATAGTTAATACTGATGCCTATTACCATATTTTAAATTTTCATTTTTGTCAGAAATAATTAGCTACTGCTGGGAAGTCTAAAGGAACATATTTTGGCCCGTGATTCCTTTAGTTAACTGTCTCAACTTCCTATATTCAGCACAATTGTGAATAACTTTGAAATGAGATAATCGAAGGTGTAATCCAATTAGCTGGGCGTACTTCACTATTAAGCTTTTCCATGACTTCAAAACCAAAGGAGGCACAAAATTGAAACCATACATTTACAATTTTACATAGATAACACAAGTTATCATACAAAAGTCAGGCAACTGGCACACCAAGTGCCGTAGTTTATCCCTGCCACCCTTGAATCATCTTCACAGGCCCATATGCTATGAATTGGCATCTATGCTACTTTAAAATGTTATCTGCCCACAATGAAAATATTAAAATATAAATCTAAAATGACCATGCCATTTTGAAAACAGATTGTTCTGTATTTGCCATTGAGTTTGACTACAACCTGCTGCCTCTAACCAATCATTAATAATGACACTTGAACAAGAGAATAGCCAAGACCGATGTTCTATAACACTGCGATAAAAAAAATGAATTCTCTGACTGCATCTGCAGATATTGTAAAATTAATAGAGATCCTAAATAATTAGAAATTTGATTATAGTAGAGCTAGAGGCAATTGAAATCATAAAAATAGGAAGTATTTTATCTGGGGAAAAGATTCCCTCTTTTGCCCTTCTGGTGTCATGAATTCTTTCCAGACAGTGGATGCTTCTGCCTGCTGTTACACAGTGCAGAAGAATAACTAATTATTGTAAAAGAATGAATAACATAAAAAAGAAAATTCAAAATACCATAGTTCTAGAGACAAAAAGATATTAAACAATTTAAAACCCCACAATTTCATCTCAATCAAGTTCCCAGTCCATGATTTCGTCCCTCTCACACGTCTTATTTTCTAATAAGACATACAAGAAAAACCATAAATAAGCTTATCCCACCATCAGTGAAGCAAACCCTGAACTAGGAGGACAACAACTTTTAACAGATCACTTGACCCAAGGTAACATATTTGAAAATCACTTGAAGAAACTTCAATTCTTTAAGACTTCATTGATTTGAATCTCCAACAAAGGCATGTTAGGTTACAAAGAGAACTATAAAACATGTCTTAATCCAAGCAATCTAGCCAGATTGATATAGCAGAATGAGAAGAATATGGCAAAACAAATATTCAACATGATACAGTAACTGTTAGTCTGCGAGATGACCAGCATTATACAAAGAATATTATACTCTCAATACGTTTCCAATACAAAATAGAAGATAAAACCAATTAAAAACATTATATTTTTTCAAACCATTACAATGAATTAGCAAACTTCAAATAGAAAACTCTGTTCAATATTTTTGTATCAATGTTTTAGATCACACTCCGAAAAATGACAATCAATTCACAAACACTTCTAAACTAAGACCTGAATTTCAGTCAAATCTCTCCTTCATACTATCTAACACCTTTCCAAGTGCAAACAGTGCTATTGCAATGAGAACCAACCAGTTGAATGTCCTTGAATTGTTGTCATCCTACTTTGACAACATATTTCATTTGTCAAGCAGGTATAATATGTCAGTTCTAGGCTTCAAACCATCAATAGTTTGTAGAAGTTTATAATGTGCTATGCAAACTCTACTCTACAATTACTTATTAACAATCTACTGGATTATCCAGTTCTGGCATTCCTGTATTTTAAAATAAATGTTAAGTTTGAATAGAATGCAGGGTAGCTAAAGTGTTTAAAATGGTAATATATTCAATACCCAAAATGCTTTCCAGTTTTCATCTAATGAATATGCCAACAAAAATTTTAAAATCAAGATAAAACTTATAACTTATAGGCAAATATGTGCCAACTATGTTTTGTAATTTTAAACCTACGAACAATATGGAGCTTGAATTACTATATAAAACCCAATAACGTAATTTCTGGCAAACTAGCAATGGTCCAGAGTGATTCCATTGTATTGTGCACTGGATGTCAAGTATTCCTATTTGCATTGCATACGAAATTTGGAAGGCTCTAGCAACCTACTATTACAGTCCTAAAAATGTGAGTCCTCCTTGATCAAAGATCATGTTGAACATGAGTGAGACATAAAGTGTTCGCTACGAAGGTCTGTGTGGTTTTAAAGGTGTTAATTTGGGCTTGATGGGAGCGCGCCAAGGGCGCTGCCCCGGGACACTGCGAGGGACCCCACTGGGACTGCTTCCCCTTGACCTCACTGGGGGTGTTGCCCCCAAACTCACATCAAACTTTAAGTCTAACCAAGTATTAGACCAGTGATGAATCATGATCACAAATCTGCAAATTACATAATCTCCTGTTGCAAATCTCTACATCTTCATAGTCAAAGCCACAGTCAAGGATTATCTTGTTTTATACAATGGACAATGTGTTTAGTATATAAGGACTGGTATAGTCAAAGTTGGCATGCTATATTCAATGTTTATTATACTGTTGAATACAAGTTAAGTTGTAGTTGGCAAGAAATGCCATTTTCATAATGCAAAAATACTAAAATACCCATTATTTATGTTTAATTACCCATGCTCACAAAGTTTCTGTAATGTCTATGATGAATGCTTTCTCAATTTTATGATATGAATAGATTAAATTTCTCTGTGTCTTTAAAAATTTATGTTCTTAACAGCCATCCCCTAACAATTGACACAAAAGCACGATACCTGAAGCTCTGTGGAGCATAGCTTTATCTCAATACAGCTGTACCAATTTCATTATTAGAAAAAATAAATAAGGTCCACACTATGTTGCAGTCTAATTTAAAATTTATCAGTTGCCAGAATGATCCAGGTCCATTTCATGGCTAGTACAAAAGAGACTAAATTCATATTCTCTAAGCAAAACTCAATTGAATATCCAAGAAAATAAATTTCCATCCTAGAACATCAAGATGTTGAACAAAATTTGTAATAAGAAATGACCACATAGCTTAACATTTAAACATACATTATGATAAGTGGTTGAAAAACTAGGCAGATAAAACATATAAAGATCTGTTATTAGCATCCTCTATATTATGGATTTGAATTGATGCTCTCAAATAGTTATTACCTGTTCAGCTTTTCTTTATAAAACACAGCAATCTGGTAGTTATCAGATCAGCACAAGCACCCATGACTTTTATAGTAGTTGATATTTATTTCTACATCTCACACTCACATAACTAGTTATGAAATGACATCTATCAAATGCTAATAAAGTCTAATCAAAGTTCAGGCATCCTTGTCTGCATGCAACATTTTTTCACATATCACAACATCAACCAACATTTGGCACAACAAAGTAGCATTGTCGTAACATTTTATATAAAACATTCAACTTCGAGACGCATATGTCAACCCCCATTTGGATTTGGCATATTCTTTCAGCAACATACTAACAATAATAAATATCAAACCTATCTGTTTGTAAGCGAATTCGAGCTATAGTATCCTTATCATCTACACAGGAAGGAAGAATTTGCAGACGAATCTAAAATAAAATGACATTAATTCAACTAGGTTCTTTTCATTCTTTCCAAAAATATGATGGCAGTATTCCCTGGTAAATATTGTTTTCTGTCTTCCCTGTATTTCTTGTTCTTCAGACTAGTATGACTTAGATTTTCTGAAAGACAAAAATATTTAGCACTTATTGGAAGTTCTAAACACAATTTTGCCTTCCTGGGTTTATTTCATAATTGCTTAAAGTTTTTCTTATTAAATTCTAAATCGTTTTTCTAGAGATACAGTGCAGCAGTAAGTCATGACAGATTGACAACTATCCATTTAAAGCCCTCAACAGCAATTCCTCATATATTTAAATTTAAAATTCTATACAATACATTGTTTCTGTATAAAGAGGGTTCAGAAGTAATGAAAATGGCCATTTTCAACATTTTTCGTACGGAGCAATAGGGCAAATCCCTCATAAAAATAATGGTGTAATTTGGATAGCAAGGATCACCCAACTTCAAAAAAAACATTCCACCTCATAAGTAGCAGGCATACAGACCTGTTTATTGATCATATTGTGCTGACGCTCTGCTGCTGCAACAACTACAGGACTTGATGCAATTTACCCTTATTGGGGGAATCTGTCGGCTGCATAGCCGGCTCCATTGTTTCATATTTAACTTTTGGGTACACAGAGACCATAAACGTACAGGAATATGAGTTTAGACGCGTGCAAGTTCATTTGTAAACTTTTTCTTGGGAAGATAATTGGTCGTCTGAGAGAAGACTTTCATTTATTGTGTAATAAGTGTGATTAAATTTTCGATGACATGGACAGACTTTGATCTTCATGAACAAACTTGAAATTTTCAAATATTTTGGTACCATAAACAAAATGGAAGGATGTATTCTCCCTCGCCATCTTTTCGGTTCGCATTTCATTTAAACAATCGCCGCCGTAATCATTGTGGAGCTTGCAACATTCCTTTACGTCGCGGACAAGACACGTAGCCGTGTTTTATTCTTTCGAGAGATTTTATAAAGAAAATCTTTTTTTTTTTCTTATTGATGCAGTTATTGTATTATACTTAGCATTTGTATCTCGGTTTGTGGAAGAGATTTGGAAAGTTAAGTTAGAAATTTGTGTATAGAGTTACCAATAGAGAGACACACTACACGTAGGTGAATAGAGAGGGAGATATAGAAATCAAGGGACCCGAAAAAAATGCACTGAGGTGACTATTATTTAGCATTTATTAATTAAATTAAAAATCATAAAATTATGCATTTATTAATTAAATTAAAAATCACAAAACCACACAAAAATTAATTAAATTAAAAATCACAAAACCACAGTTTTGTGTGGTTTTGTGATTTTTAATTTAATTAATAAATGCTAAATAATGGTCACATCAGTGTATTTTTTTGGCTACATAGACAATGTCAATCAAGAGAGATAGAGAGATACGTGGGAAGTGAAAGAGACGGATAGGGGTATAACAAAAAGGAAAGGGAGAGAGGTAGAGATGCATACAATGACTAAGATGCGAGGTAATAAAAATTTACAACCAATCTTCAATTTCTTCTAACAAATAGTTACAATCTTGTAGCATGCATCAGTAAGATGTTTACCTAGATAGAAATAGAAAGATTTATTTTTGCTTGGCCAAATCAATTTTATATACAGGTAAGAAACTTTACTACTATCCCAAGGGGTAGCAACAAGAGGGGTGGATGAAAAGAAAAATTTAATATCAATATAATTCTAAAGAGTGGGTGGACAAATTCAACTTGTAAGATTTGACTATGAAGGTAACCACCCAAGATCTAGAGGCAATGGAAAGTACAATAACAAGAGAGAATTGTAAGAATTTTGATATCGCTCTGATACCATGTAAGAATTTTGATATCACTCTGATACCATGTAAGAATTTGCCTAAGGCAAAGAATAAAAGCCAAGATCTAGAAGCTCAAGAGATAGCACAAGAGAGATAGGAAAAATAATCAAATAATTGATTATATCCAATTGAATTGATTTACAAAGTAGGAGTGCCCAAATATATAAGCAATGTGATAAGACTACATGATAAGGAGATGATAAGATATCAACCACACAAGGTGGAATCACATGTCCACCAAAGGTGGATCATCCTCCATTGTACATGAAAGTATGAGAAACATGTGCAACAATGAGAGGATGATAATGTGATAAGAGCACTAAAGATGGATCTCACACACAAAAAGGTATGTGAAGACAACTATCACACCTAAAGTGGAAATTCTCCTAACCATGTGCTAAAATGAAATGCAAACTCTTAGGTGTCACAATGACAACTAATATGCAAATGCATTATCCTAAGTAAACTTAAGTAAAGTGTAATTAGTAAATATTTAATTACACCAACACCCCCCTTAAGTGCAACTTAGGGGAATGCACTTAAGCTCACAATGCAAGATAGGTCTCAGCTACTAGGCCATGTTAGGTACCCATGTACAATATGCAAGAGCAATAGATAATGCAATCTCTCATAAAGCGGAGAAAGGGGGAAAACCTCATGGGAAAAATCCTCCCCCAAAAAGAGAGATGAATACAAGATGCATGGATGGATGGAGTAATCAAGACCCCCCAATTATGACATATATCATGCATATACAATAAAAAAATCCCCTCAAAGGAAGGAAACAAGGAGACATGATATCCCCCCCATAATGAGTAATCTCCTCCAAGGATGGTAAGTGCTTGAAGACAAAACATATTCCAATGCCTACAAACAACATTTCTCCTCTTATGAAGAAAATACACCAAGTATAGATGTAAGAAGGCTTCCCATTATGGATAGGAAGTAGGAAGGGGAATCCAAATGAAGTATGATGTCTTTGAAGTATGCCCAAGTATCGCCATATCCTTGGTTGATGAAGATGTCATGAACCAATCAGGAGAAAGCCCAATAGAAGAAGGTGACAAACAAGGAACCAATGATAACTGATCCATATAAGAATTTGGATCAAAATCCAAAGACAAAGATGCCTCCTCAAATGAAGTAGATGGAAGAGAATCAAGAAAGCCCCCCCTCAATGTAGAATGTACACCCATGATAGATGCACCTGGATCAATGTGGAAACTACACCAGGAAAACTGAATAATGCTCCTCCCCTTAGGAAGAAACAAGTCCATAGGTGTATCAATGAATCCTCCCCAATCTAAAGGAAGAATCCTCAAAATGTATGATGTCTCAGGAAACTGAATAGGAATCTCCAACACATGAGTATGATCAACCTGAACCATGCAATGTGACATCTCAAGTGAAGTTTGAGACTCATGAAAACCAATCTCCAAAGACTCAAATGTATTCTCTGAAGTTAAAGAGATCTCCTCCAAACTTTGTATCAAAGGATCCACAATCATGTCAATCTCGAAAGAAGGATCAAGTGGAGAATGAAGATGAGGGTCAACATAATCCCTCACAATAACTGAAGAAGGATCATCCTCAATAAAGAGAAGATGAATGTCATTAATGAAGTCTCCCAAATCTGAAATGTAGGACTCCACAAACAAACCTGCAATGTCTGTCAAGTAGTCATCCCATGGAACTATAACTAGAAGAAAAGGAATATCCTGATGCACTGAATCACCTGAACCCATGGCTTTTTGAATGCAAGCATCATCAGGAGAAACACTATATGTGATATCAATAGGAGGAGAAGGAGCTGCAACTAGAGGTTCTGGACATTTTAGAAGTGGAGGAATATGTGGATCTCCATACAATTCCCAAATAATAGTCCAAAGATTATTCATTGTTTCATCTTCATAGTCATCAAGGGAATACATAACATCCATATCCATATTCAAATAGATAACCTTAATAACTTCTAAGTAAGAGTCATGATTGAAAGAATGACTTTTAGGTCTATACTCATACAAATAGGACAATAGGTTATGCTCACTAAGATGAGCAAGAACCAATTCACTCCATTGCTTATAGTTCCCTCTTGTCAACTTAATTAAACCATCCATGATGTAATTCTCACATGAAACAATGAGATAAAAAATAATAATGCACCCCCAAAAATGCAATGAATTAAAGAACCCCCCAAAATGATGATTTTGGCACTTTATATATAGTGCGTGTACAATTTCCACTTGCCAAAATGAACCAAAGTGGACTTCTGATTTTGATGATTACAACAAAAAATATGAAGCTATGGTAGACTCATACAATTAAGACACAAGACCACTCAAGGATCCAACAAATTACAAGTGCCAAAAATAGGCCAAAATAGACCAAATTCTGAAAGTACTATGTCTACTCAAAAAAATTTCAAACTGATACCAAATCTGGAAAGTAGACAAAAAATTATGAACTTTCAAAAAAAATAGGTGCTGTCCATATGAGCCCGAATGAAGCCTCTAAAGTTGTAAAAATCAGGATTTTCAATTTTCAAAAAACATCAGAAATAGAGATCAAAAATCACCTGCACCATTATGTAGATCATGAAATTCTACCCCAAAACAAAAAAAATTGCTCGAAAAAAAGAGTCCGGATGACTGAGATATCGCTGTTTGAAAATTGCCTCTGAAATTATTTTTTTCTAAATTGCCACCGCCGAACCTTGAAAATTAAAATGGCTCTAGATTTGGCTTCAGATGTTCGATTTGGATGAAACAAAATTTGATTTAGGGGTATTTGGACCTCCTCAATGTGATTCCAACCTCTGATTTGCACCAGCAAGCTCCAACTTTGACCTGCAATAAAAATCTCTCAAAAAAGGTCATGCAATGAAACTCCTATGACTCTGATACCATGTAAGAATTTTGATATCACTCTGATACCATGTAATAATTTTGATATCACTCTAATACCATGTAATAATTTGCCTAAGGCAAAGAATAAAAGCCAAGATCTAGAAGCTCAAGAGATAGCACAAGAGAGATAGGAAAAATAATCAAATAATTGATTATATCCAATTGAATTGATTTACAAAGTAGGAGTGCCCAAATATATAGCCAATGTGATAAAACTACATGATAAGGAGATGATAATATATCAACCACACAAGGTGGAATCACATGTCCACCAAAGGTGGATCATCCTCCATTGTACATAAAAGTATGAGAAACATGTGCAACAATGAGAGGATGATAATGTGATAAGAGCACTAAATGTGGATCTCACACACAAAGAGGTATGTGAAGACAACTATCACACCTAAAGTGGAAATTCTCCTAACCATGTGCTAAAATGAAATGCAAACTCTTAGGTGTCACAATGACAACTAATATGCAAATGCATTATCTTAAGTAAACTTAAGTAAAGTGTAATTAGTAAATATTTAATTACACCAACAAGAATGGATATGGCAAGAATAAATTATATTCTCACCAAGAATGCAATACAGTAGATGGATTGAATATTGGATTCAAATGGACTAGGTGATCATTACATAGGAGATTTGTTCCTTATATAGCCGAGGTGAGTACAAAGGAGTGAATGAGACAATGACAAATATCGTTGTCTCGTTACATGATAATCAAGAGACAAGATTTCACCCATCTAAGGTAGAATCACATGTACACCAGAGGTGGGTCATCCTCCAATGTATAATAAAGTATGTGCAACAAAGGTGGAGGGTGATAAAGTGATAAGATCACAAAAGGTGGATCACCCACCAACGATGGAAAATTCCATCCACTATAAGTGGATATGATAATGATAAGTTCACATAAAGTGGAAATGGTCCAAATTCTCCTGTGCAATTACCTAAGTAAGCTTAAGTGTAATTAGGACGTAGGTGTAAATTAACCAACATAAAATGCCTTAATTATACCAAAACCTCTCCTAAGTGCAACTTAGGGAGAATACACAAAAGCTAATAATGCAATGTGGGTCTCGGCTACTAGGTCATATTAGGTACCCATGTACAAATGCAATCTCTCACAAATGAAGAAAGGGAGAAAATCACATGGGAGAAAACTCCCCTCCAAAAGAGAGATGAAAACACACATTTCTCTCGATAATGAACGAGAGAGAAGAATAGAGATCATGAAGGCCCTCAAATCTCCTACAAAGATGGTCTAAGATGACAACCAATGCTCCTTTGTAGAATGCAAATAGAGTCAATGTTGCACCAAGAATGTCAAGTGTGACAGAATTAGGTACCAATGTCAATGAAGAACTGATGATGAATCACCTACTATAATATGACAGATATCAGGTATGGAGACGCTAACTTGAGCATCAACTGAATACTCACAAATGGAAGATTGGTACATTTTAAGTCTATTTGGAGTCATGCACTGCCAACGGTAAATTGAAACATTCTAAATCTCCTCTAGGCCCATGCACCAAGTCTAACAAAATACTTCCTAATTAATCAATATAGAAGGATTACATTAAATATGTCATCAATGACAAAGTACAAAAAAGGATGGCAATTTATATTAGTGTGTGCACAACTTAGCTCATGCAAGAGAATACAACATGATATGACAAAGATGCAAAGATGCAAACTGAAGATGATGCCACCAAGAATGTGTTGCAGATGATTGTTGATGATACCTTCTGATTTGACTAATGTGTCAAAAAAATATAGGAGTAACTAACCCCCTTAGTTGTCAATTGGAAGACATATCACTACAACACGTATGGTAGGTGGCCAAAAAATTTCTTTCCCGAATTTGCTTATTTATTTGAAATTTTTTTAAAACTTATAAAAAATTTGAAAATATTTACTATTATTTATAAATTTATTAAATAATAAAGAAAAAAAAAATTCTTTTTCTTTCTCGGACTTTCTATTTTAGTGATTACAACTGCTACGATCAAGCTATAATAGACTTGGATCACTATGCAAAAAACTGGAAATTAAGGTCTATACATTACAATTGTAAAACTAAACCAAATTTTGAACATACAATTTTTTTATCATGATAATTATAAACTAATAGCTCAACTGTAAAATACAAAAAAAAATTATGCACTTTCAAAAATAATTGCACCTTAAAAGAAATTTGTATGAACCCAAACAAGGCTTTGAAAGTTGCAAAAATGGGATTATGTAATTTTTTTAAGAATTTAGACATAGGGATCAAAAACCACATGCAAGATTGTGTAGAGCATGAAATTTTACCCAAATAAAAAACTATTGCTTGAAAAAGGAGTCTAGATGACTAAGATATCAGTATTTGAAAATCACTTGCGTAATTATTTAACTGCCAAATTGGAAACTCTGCAATTGGCTTCACATCCCAATTGAAATGGAAGGAAAAAAGTGCTTTCATTATTGAGTTGATCTTCCCTTGATGATAGGATTGTTTCAATCCTGAGGAACTCACTTTTCAAGCATTGAGGAATATTTCCTTAGACTTCCCAAGTGATATAGCACGTGATAGAAATATGGAAAGACCATAGAAAATCATGAATCACAATGTGAAAGAGCATGGTACAAAATTAAATATCTCATCTATCAATGACATCAACAGAGATAATTCTAGCCAATTCATAGAGATCTATGGCAATGTAATAATCCAGGGTTGGTGCAAAATACACAAGCCTCCACTTATATGGAACACTAGGGCCCGTTTGTTTGCTGGAATTGACCTGGAATTGAAAAATAGGAATTTGTGAATTGGTACGGCCAATCCTAATTTTGGTCCAAAATAAGCATTCAGCAAATTCCACCTCAGGACCTGGAATCAGAATTGAGGCGTGGAATTGAAATTGAGAATTTAATTTTATGTGTGAAAACCAATTCTCATTTTCTAATTCCAGATCAATATAGAGGATGATAATAGATTGACCCCTAGCAACAAATCTGTACGATATTCTTATATGTCACTCAATGGATCATAGGAAAATTCTGATAACTCAGAGTTGAATCAAAGGATACATAATGGGAAATATCGAACACTCAATTCTAAGATCTGGGTACTTGAAAATGCCATGATCAATTCTTGATGTATATGATGCCCATGACTTTATTGGAGTCTTGCACCTTTCGCTCCCAACTTGATGCCTAAGATTCCAATCCTCCACTATTACATCAAAAAAAAATGGCGATCCAAGATTAAAGAACAAAACTGCCAATTACAGGTCTCTCACGGGATTGTTGATTGCCTCCTCTCTTTTTCCTGTGCCATTGAATATGCACATAATCTATGGTGCTTTGATAGCATATTAGAAATATGGGCAGAGACAATGGAAGCAAAACAAATAATACATATTGCTTCATACTTTTCATTCAAATAGATAACATATATATAGGAGTTGTGTTTCCTACTTTATAGGAAACAAATCTATAAAAACTCTCTTATATTTGTGAGTTGTTTAACAATTAAAAAATAATAATTATTATAGTTTAATATTAAGTTGTTTCTCAATAAATTAATATTAACTTACACAATTATACTCTAAATTTATCTATGTGAACAATAATTCCGAATAGAATGGACTCACTACCATATTTCAGTAAAAAATAGCAGGGATAGGGTGAAACTTGATCTATACTTGGGGATAGGGCTAAACTCAATTTGTACATAGGGATAGGGAAAAACTTGATCTATTCCCAACACTTTCGAATGAAACTTTCATGGAATCTATAACTATTTTGTAATGCTCGGATCTAAAATCCTAGCTTTGTAACATGTTCCTAGACACAAAAAAATAGAAATAAATGTTGGGAAAAGGGGTTTGTCTTGGTCAAACGCTTTCTTAGGAATCAATGTTGAAATTGAATTGAAATTTAATAATGAAAGATGAAATATAAGCTAGATCTAAAACATAAATCACATTATATCTTGACGGTGCAATCCTTCTTTGGATGTGATCACAAGTGTTGATGCAATAGCTTGTTCTACAAAAGAAAACTAATAGGAAATCATGAAACCAAAGCCTTGAATGATGGATATTATAGTTTTACACAATGCTTGATGAAGAAGATGAATGCTTTGAAGGATTGAGGACTTAGATGCTTGATTTCTCATGAACAATTGAAATCTTGATAGTGAATGTTTGAGGCTAGTATTTGATATCAAAATGAGGATATATAGGGAGCTTATATATATATCTCGCATCATTTCATGGGTTAAAACTCAGGCAGGCCAACCACAAATCCAATTTTTTTGCAAATACCTCAAGACACGACCTTTCCCCAAATGTGGCCTCAAAACCCCATGGACACATCACCAATGGTGATCTGTCCCACCCTAAATAGGCCAAAATTTGGTCTATGGGTCCCGCTCAGTTAGTAGATGCGAGGTTTTTAGGTGCAACTCCATTTGAGGTTGGGAGAGTATGAAAATGCCATAATGGTAAGATAGGTCCTAGAAGATGAAAACAATTATTTTATTAGAGGGAAAATGTATAAGCACACTTAGAAATAAGGGCTAACTATGAGTTTTGAAGAAATTGAGTTAATATAGGACTTATAATGTTAATTTTAAGGTCCAATAAGTGTTAGGAGAACGTGAAATCAATGTGAGAACCTATACATACTAAAATGGGGCTAAAATGAGCACCTAGTTAATGTTTTAGGACTATATAACTGGTAAGGAGTATTTTTTTTAGAATTCTCCAATTGAGTTACAAAATACAATTTGTGAGTTGTATTTGCATAATCTAGTTGTTCCTTATAATCTAGATTATAATATTTTATTATATTTCGGTGATCTTCATGTAAGGGCAATGTGCTCTTATATGTTCAATAAAGGAAATAGAGGGGATTAGGTTGAGATATAAAAAGAGATGGAAAAGCCTACAACACTAGGACTTCAAGAGTCCAACAACCTTTATGGTATTCTTAGTAATTTGTTTATCTTGATGAACATACCGGAGGTACGAAGGGAAGCTCTACAAAATAGGAAATACAACTGTGATATGTTTACACTAAAGGTAAAATCTTATGGTAGGAAGGTGCTCATACATGTGCCAAATATGTGGAAAGAGTTATCTAATAAATTGATATGAAAATAAACCTCACTCCCTTTTCAACTATCATGTGACAATTCACAAGGTTAAATTTTATATGTAGCTAGTAGAGAAACAAGAACTCACTTGGGTACCCCTACTCTTTCAACCTCCTATGTTTCTTTGGCCACTTCTAAATTGGAATGGAATGAATTACCCAAAAGAATAGGAAAAAGAAAGATTGAGGAGAATTGGAAGGTTGGAATTCAATAGCTACTGATCTGGGCATGACTGCACCTACAGACTTTATGACTCTAGCTATGTTTAGGAACTCTTCCATAGTACCTACTTTGGGACAAGAAGAATGGTAATTGTTGGGAATGATGAGTGAGTTTTTGGTACTATTTTTATAACTTTTTAGTTATGTCCTAGACTTTATTGGTCACTATGGCTCTATCCTTTATGCTCAAGACTCGATATTTTTATATGTTTTAAGTGAATACACACACACACACAGAGATGTGATAAAGCATGTTAGGTTTTGAAGTTACATGGATTAAAATGTGATGGAAGTTAGATTAAATATAATATGCATTGTTGTTTTCTTCCTAGTTGGGTTTTGAAGCATGTGATGAAGTGGAGTGACATAGTTCTAGTGGCCATAAGTTGTGTATATTTCTGCAATTGATGGATAGTCAATCATTGAAGTAATCTTCTGAATTTAAAGTATCTTTATCGACCTATTTATTGAAGAAGAATATTGAAGACTTATTTTAATCATGTTAGTAGAAAATTAACAATTTTGTACTTCTAGATGAAAAGTGTACAATCAATTAATCTATTCATAACTAATCCAAGAGTTGTAATTATAGTAGGATTCTTTCTTGTAGGTGTGTTGTCTTTATTGATAGTAAATATCCCCATAGATTAAAGGATATTGCATGTATGATTGGTTGACTATTTCAACATATTCACATGGATGTAATAAGATTATTTTTGGATAATATATCATTACTAAAGTTAATTCTTAACAATTGTATTATGTCGAGATGGTTTAATGGATAGAACAAGTGTTAATCAATTTATTTTCTTCGGTTAAGTGTAATTGGAGTTATCTTGAGCGGGGCCACTTTAGGTATATCTCCACCTTATTTCCCTTATGCATTTAGTGTAGTAGTTTGGTAAATTCTTTTGATAAAATATGCTATGGTTTGTTTTTTAAAGTTATATGATTGTGTTCTTGTATCTTTGAATAGTATTGGTGGATTAAATATCTGTAGATGTTTGATTCATTTTTAGTTAAATGCATGTAACAATTTGATTCCATTTATTTTTAGGATATTGAAAGATTTATTATAGAATTTCATGTTATTAAAGTGGATTAAGTATGACTTTATAAGTTAGCAAGTAATTATTTTATTGCACTTTCCATTTAGTAGTTAGATGGCTATTTGAATAAGATAATGATGCATAAACTATGCTATCCCCTTTCAAGTATACGATCATGAATTGACAAAGTTAAATGTGAACCATTACCAGCAGAGGTTACTCAAGTATAAAATTTACTTGGAGATTCTATGTTTATAAGCTATTTAATCATGAATGGTTAATGGAACTCTACAATTGATATGATTAGATATGATAGAGATAATAATTAATGTAAGAACTAGGTAAATTCTAGGAAATCGACAATAGTTAGCATAAACAGAAAGATACGTAACTAGAATTCAATGTAGAAGAATAGATCTAGAAATAAGACATGGAAAGAAACCTATAACTAAAATTTAGGCCTAAAATTGGTTAATCATTATGCTAGGTATCTTAGTCCCAATAGGTGTCATGTTGCTTGATACTTTGGATCTCATGTCCGAATGTTCTTTAGATCACACTCTCCATAATTGATGCAAAAATTATTAAACATGCGATAAAAATGACATAGTCCAAGGGTTTTTTGACTATTCAAAATCTAGAGTTGTAGGTTTTTTAATGCACTCTATAACTTTGTAATTATCAACAATCAAACCTATAACCTCTAAATAGAAAAGAGGGGGAAATTATTGGGTTGTATAGGGGCTAAGTAGAACCTCGGGTATGAATTAATCTCCACTAGATATCAATGATGATTAGAAAAGAGAGTTTGTGATTGGAAAAGAAGATTAAATCCTTAAGGAAAAGAAGAATTGACAAAGGACACATTTACTTTGATCTTCTTGCCTTGAAGCCTCTTCTCTCTACCCTTAAAGTGCCACTTTTTTTGCCAAGTTCCACAATAGCTTTAAAATTTCCACTAGAAATAATTTGCAATGCTAAGATCCATCCATATTAAAAGATAAAGTTTCATGCAAATCCTTATTTTCCTCTATTTTTGTCTCCATATACATTTTACATTGTAAAAATAGGATTAGAGGAAAAATATTTGACTTCACACTTCATCCAAAACCTTTTGTCGTCCATCACCTTAATCCTAACCGTATTTTATCTCCATAAAATTTGCAAACTACCAAAAAAGTAAACAATTTTTTGAACGAAACCATTCCAACTTTTACAATGCTTGACAAAATACTCACCTTCAACCATATTAATCTTGGCTTCTTGTACCAGAATAATATTGACCAAATGATTCTCTAATTAACACTTGGTCATGCATCTCTTTTTAGGGGCATTCAAGCCCCTAACATTATAAGAGGTTATTCTTGTCACTATCTAATGAAGGGCCTTCCTCCTTTGGTATTTAACATGAAACATTTGATACTAGTTAACCCCAGTTCAAGAGTCGTCTCTTTGCTTTTTTACATATTGTTCTTCCTCCTCTTCCTCTTAACAACTTTTAATTTCCCTTCAATATATTTGATGTGGATTGACTTATGCAACTTAGATCAACTATTCCAATGTCATCAAGATCTAAAAAATTACCACCCAAATAGGCACCATTTGAAGTATTTTCTCCATCCAGTTTGTTAGACTCAACAATCTAAGATTTGTTTACCAATTCTAAGGGAAAGTGAGATGGTGCTATAAGTAGTACCAATATCCTCATGTATTAAATATTTTTTGGTAGCATATTTGGTGGCTGGAAGAAGTTGAGTCCCACTTTTGGGTAAAAAGTGGAAGTGTTTTCTCTATTTTTCAAAATTTCTGTCAATTGATGTCAAAATTTGAGGCACTTAAAGATTGAATCTTGAAAAACTTCAGTAATATAAAATTTAGTGCTCGGAGTCTACTTTTCAAATATGTAATTTATTTCAATGCCCACATGGTATAAATTGAATTTTAGTAGGCATGTTTAAAAACCACTTTTTCAAAATGCTTGTTTCAGGACCACACCTCACATGTGTACGACCACCCTTTTTTGAAGTAAATAAATGTTTTTTTGTGAATCCTTTTGAGAAAAGGTACATAAAACACTGAAGATTGATGAGAATATTTTATCTTTTTTTTAATTGATTTTTTTTTATTAATTTTTAATTGACTATAAAGTACATTTTTGAAACTTCTAGTGTACGACCACCATAATTTGATGATAACTTCACTTTTTAAAAAAATTATTTGAAGGAATTTCTATGTAGATTGATGTCATATAACTCATTTTTAAAAAAATGTAAAATTAAAAAAGTTATTAAAATTTTAGTTTTAAGCTTAGTATTTCAAGTTTAGGTACCACGTTGGCTTAATAAATATTGTAAAAATATTAAAATTTATCATATCACTATAAAATTTATATTTTTATAATCTGCACAATAAGAGCTAAAATGGATTTTTGTTTTATCAAAAATTCATTCGGGAAGGTGTCCAAAAAATTATGGCAAGGCAGAAATTTTATATTGTAATGCGTTAGCCATATTTTTGCAAGGTCAAGCATAGGCTTGGTCCCACCAAGCCTGTCCCAAACCAAAAACCAAGTTAGCAGGTACGGTTCTCACTCATAATTTTACAAAACGGGCACCCATTTTTTTAAATTTATTAAATGGGTGGTCGTTTCATTTAAATAACAGTGCCCATTTTGTAAAGAGTCGTTGCAGCCAAAAAATAGGATTGTGGGCCTAATCTCAATGATTGACGAGTTTTCAATCATTTTTTAATGATCCATACTACACAAACATAATGTTTTGATCAACATTCTCTTTTTTTTCTTGTTTTGGATCTGACATGAAAAAAATCATTTGAACTCGAATCTTGGTGCAAAAATGGGCTCAAACCAACACAGAAAGAGGCTAAGGAAGGTTCTGACAATTGAGGAGGTTGCAACAAATAGAGAGGAGGCAAAACAACAACAGGAAAGAAGAGAAAGACTTCAAAAACTGAATAATGTTGGAGTATCGAGTTCAACAATTATTTCAAAAGAGGAGGACAATGAAGACACCATAATGGATGTAGAGGTTGAAGAAGAAAATTCAGGTGCATCTTCTAATCTAGTATTGGATACAGGTATGTCTTCACAACCAAATGTAACTTATTCTGATAAAAAAGTTTATCAATTGCTAGAAGCGGGTTACAATATAAATGATTTGAATTTTATTCTTGAAAATAGAGTAACAAATTTAATTGCACATCAAATTTCATAAATTAATAATTTTAATCATAATGATAAAGGAATTGAAATTCAAACCCTGATTGAAACTGAAAATCAAACACCAATTCAAATTGAAATCAACAATGTGGATGTAGACATAGAAACATCGATTGAGAAAGAAATTCCTTTGAATGATAATGAAATAAATGAACAATTTCAAATAAAAAATGATGTGCTAGACAATCTACGTGGTTTGGTTTCATGGAGATAGATTAGGACACACGCGACTAGATTGTTTAGACAATTTTTTTATAATAAGAAATTTGGGTTTCAATATCAAATAATGTTACAATAAATTAAAATGTCTAAAATGCAAAAAGTGATGAAGAGGTTAGGAATTTATGTGAAATCCAAGAAGAAGAATGAGTCTCAAAAACAAGTTGTATCAACTGTTGCTAATGCCTTTGACACAATTGGAAAGAACAGTCATTCTAAAGATAGTAATGTAGCACGATGAGCAATAACAATAGCTTTTGTAAACAAAACTACTAATGATAAAAGAATTATTTCAAACATAAGTGGATATCTTAATATTCACCGTAAAACTTTAACAAGAGTTGTAAAGAGAAGAGTTAACTTTGAAAGTGATCTGGCAAGCCATTTATGGACCTTCAGTGGAAGACTCCTGAGGTCTGACATGAAACTTATTGGTGAAGTCAAAATTTTGATTGAAAAATTTGGCACGATAATATAAGAGTATAACTCAACTAAATTGTATAAAAAATTTGTGGATGATAAGGTGTTAACTATTAGTATTAGTTATATATCTTTTGAAAAATGTAAACCATGGTATGTAAGGATTAACAAAGAAAGAATCACCTGTTGTTTCAAAACTCATGTTCAATTTCATTATCATTATGATATTTTTCGATCTATACATTTTATTATGCATACTAATGAAATGTTGCAGGAATGTGGTATAAATATACCACCTCAAATTATAAAGGAGTTGATATCAAGTTTGTTTTGTAACCCACCTAATGAGGAAATTTATCTTTTGAATGCATGTGTTTCTGGTGTATGTGATATATGTGGCAATCTTACATTATTAGATGAATGTTTGCATGAAAATATTTCAATTGATTTTGGACAATAATTAGTTGATGTACAAAGATTTAAAATTGTTGAGTATCTAATGAAGGATGGAAAAGTTGGAAAAAGGTGCGATCTAATAACTAAAAAACTTAGTGTTCATGTTTTTATGAATGAATTCAAGAGTAAGGTCATATCTAAATATGTGAAACACTCTCAAAATGATAGATGGCTTGATGGACAATTTTGCATATGCAAGAATACATTTCCAATTGGTACTATACTTTCATTCGTTGACTTTGCAGAGAACTACACGCTTGCACCACAAGATGAGATCCAACCACAATATTATAATTTAGTGTAAGTAACAATTTTTGTTCATATTATTTATAGGCATGCACCTGATAGTACATGATGTAGGGGTAGGGTAAATACAAGCAGAATTGACTCCACTTGAATTAATAAACAATCCCTGCTCAAAGTTACACACGGAAGAAATATATAATTCACATGAAACAATGAAAACACAATGTAAATGAGGCAAGGCAATTGACAACCAAACTGATAAAATTATTGAAAATCAGTCAACATGCACGGCTGTGAGGCCTTCCAAGTTTTGGCCTTATACAAAGAAATTATGAAACTAGAATCTCATCTTTCATCCTATCTTTGTCTCCAATGATGTATCTTGATAATCATCCTTCCTCATACTCTTCTACACCAACCTAAACTCCTTATATAGCCAGCTAAGCCACAAGTCGGCCAGTCAGGCATTTAATTACATTATAGGTCCAACCTGGAAGAGTAAACCAAAACTAAAGAAAGAATGAACAAAAATCAATGTGAGGTTACATTTAGGTCCAAACATGACCCAAGAACATATTCCTAACTTAGCAAGGTCCCATTTCATCATATGGAATCGCGCAAGGTGAAAAACTCCACATTTCGCGTGAAATTGGCTGAAAATTGATACCCAAAGAAAACGGTCATAACTCCCAACTCATGATGAATTAGGATTCATGGTCTTAGGTGAAGATATTATTTTAGGTCCTCTTTAAGCCCTAAGATCTCAAAGGTTGATTCATTAAGGATCAACAACTACACGTCGCATAATCAACACACGAAAAATAGAAAATACAGCTCTAGCCGCAAGGTAAAACAACTCTAACTTTGACATGGTCCATCCAATCTTTATGTGCTCATAGGAGAAGGTTCCAAAATAGGTCCTCAACATCATGCAAGATTCGCATAACATGAAACCAAAAACCATAATGATTATAATGCAAACAACATGTACAGGTACAAAAAACAAGAAATATTTTTGGTTGATGCAAGATTGCTCAAAGACCCAAGATGCTCCTGCATTAGTACAAAAGATGATCAAAAAATATTGAGAGTGTCATTTCTATATGAGTGATAATAAGTTTCACTCATCAGAGTTTGTCTAGTATTTCTTTAAGACCTTTTATGAAAATTTAAGGGAAAAATAAATTCATAACATCTAATATGGTCAGATAATTGCACAGGGCAATTCGAGAATGCTAGAATATTTTATTGGTTGAGTAGGACACATAAGAAAATAAATATCCAACATATCTGGAGTTTTTTTGAGGCTGGACACAGAAAGGGAGAACATGATGGTGCCAGTGCATGTGTTAAAAGAGCCCTTTATAGAGAGAAACTCAAATTTGAGAAAAAATAAAAAATTAAAGATGCACATGCAATTGTTGAATGGTGTAAAACAAGTTTGTCTAAAGGATCAAGTCAGAACTCTACAATCAGACATTTTTTTGGCTAGTTGAAGAGAAGAATATCCTTTCAAGATATATGATTGTAATAAAATTAGTGGATCGGCTAAATGGCATTCATTTAGGAGTTCTAATTCTAATGCTTGGACTATATGGACTATGGAGCTTGCATGTTTTTGTCAATTTTGTGTTGCAGGTGAATGGGAAGAATGCGAGAATACATAATGGGTTGAATAATGGCAACAAAAATCCTTAACACCTAGTGAGACACAAGATGAAGATGATATAATAAATGAAGATCAGAAGATTATGATCATGTTTCAAACCTCATACAACCTGGTAATTTAATTCAATTTATCGTAAAACTTTAAATTATATTAGTTTCATTTGTATTCCATATAATTTATGATTATATTTGAATTATAAACCTTTAAACAAGTTTTATTTGTGCATGTACTTAATTTTGTTTTGTAGGACATGTGTATGATGTTGTTGCACCTGAGGATAATGAAGAGCATACATAGTATTGGTTAGCTCGATGTGTAGAACCTAAGAAAAAGTTGATATGTCATCAAGTAGATGATGTTAATTTTTAGTATCCAATTGGGTCTGGTGTGGTATTTGGTACATGGCTACACAAATACCTAACAAGAAGGAATGGTTTACTAGCTTTTGAAGACTACCAATAAGAAAAGAAGATTATGCACTATTCCCATTTGGTAGTGGTAACAAATATCAAATTGGAAAGATAGAAAGGGAGGCCCGCTAATAAAATATTATGGACACTTTCAATGGAAAAACATGAGGCGATCATAGATGCATTGTAGAAAAGAGAGGATGTTGTTGGTACATTTGGTTGAATCAAATTTATACATGTAAGTTTTTGTTCAATTTGTCTTATTTTTATATGTTTTTCTATATTATAAATACATATGTCTTCTTTCAAGTGTCATATAATTTATAATTTAGAGATATATATATTTCAAATAAATTAAAATTAACTTTAAATGAGCTTAACATTTAAATACATGTATAAATTCTAACATTTCAACATTTATTTTTATGATGCAGGATGTCTGGAAGAACATGGACATGAACTATTTAAATGCAGTACAATGCACACTTGTATTTGTCCAATTTTGGTTTTTTAAAAAGTTTATGAACTCACTTTTAGTCATCTAATTTTGTTTTAAATATTTAAGTTAAATTCATAGTTTTATTCACCTAATTTTGTTCTAAATATTAAACTATGCACATTGGTCAGATTATGTTCACGTAATAGATTATGATAGATTTATTTGTGCATCCATATTCATTGTTCAAATTAATAGATCTCATTGTTAGATAGATGGTTTTAATAGTTAATCAAAGTCAATAAATTACTCGTAACATCGATATTGTTCTTGTCAATTACATGAATTAATAGATCTCATTGAACTATCTATAGATGGTTTTTAATGGTTAATTATCAAAGTCAATATTACTTGTAACATCAATATTGTTCTTGTCAATTACATGTATTAATAGATCTCATTGTTAGATACATGGTTTTTTATAGTTAATCAAAGTGTTCATAGTACTTGTAATGTATCTATATTGTTCTTCTCAATTACACATGACTTAATAGATCTCATTGTTAAATAGATATTTTTTTTAGGATATTGATAATTAATTACAATTTCAATATTAAAAATGATCATATTACATAAGATCATATATCTACATTCGAACCACTATTTGAAAAAATTATGAAATAGGATGAAAAGTCCGTGAATAAGATAAATAACATAACAAGTCCTAGAATAATATGTATCATAATGTCCATCATATCAACTCATGGTATATACAATCACAAAATAAATTCCTACTCTAAAAACAAGTCCAAGTACAATATATGATAACAAGTGGACTAGTATGTGATGCAAGTCCTAGACTCTAACAACAAGTAAAAATAATATGACAAGAAGTCATCATAACACAAGTCCAAATAACATGATAACAAGTAGATCAATATATATATATATATATATATATATATATATATATATATATATATATAACACGTGCCATCATAAAATGTACATCATATAAAAAGTGAAAATAATGTATGTGAATAGTATAATCTAACTCTAGTCATCTAGCTGATGTGCAGTCCTCTTCACTCCATGTGAAGAGTACTGCGATGCACCAACATGTTGTGTATGGTCCTGAGTGACCTCATCCTCCTGTAAATTTTTAAAAGTTATCATTAAAATACCATTAAAAATTCACTTAAAAAATAATTAATATAAATTTGAAAATTTAATATTTTACCATGCGTCCATGCTCGGTAATGCCCTCAGTGGGACATGAAGCTCCTCCCTCAGCTACATCAAAAGTGGATGCAGCCAAGTCCTTTAAAAACAAAAAATATAATTTTTTAATAATTAGGTGTAAAAGATCTAGATACACAATGGACATTGAAAAATTACTTTTAATCATGACCTCAAAGGATAGTGTCGATGGCTGCATTTGGCTTAATCATGTAGCCATGCCAAGACTCATGGTGGTGTCAACCTAAACAACATATATAAAGCATGAATCAAACTTATAGTACATATACATAAATTATAAAGTATATATAAGTTGACTATAAATTTATAGAATAAAAGCATGTACATTACCTGTGTGTGACACATAGCTAATGTCACCGATGAGTCAGGATGTAAATGTGATTGTACAACATGAGACAATCCAAAAGCCTACAATTGCAAAAAAATAAGTGTGAATTAAAGTTGTACATAAATTAGTAAGATATAAACACTTAAAATTAATCAATGAAAAACATACTACAGGTATATGCAATTGACTCTCGGTGACTGGTGGGGAAGAGAATGAAGGACTGACAATCTCAGTGTTACATGAGAGACCCTACAAAATCACAAAAATATGTCAAACACATTATCAATTAAAGTTTATTTTGTTTAAAGTTTAAATGTATCAAGATCAAAGTGCATATCGTGAACGAGGCACCGAGATGTCAAGGTGTGGATGTCATATGATGATGGCTAATGAATGATGGAGGGTCAACCCTCCTCTGTTCACCAAAAAATCCACATGTTATGGTTCATAATTGTATAAATATGAAATTTAATATTGCACTATATAAATTATAATTAAATTTACCTCTACGGGATGATCATTGTCCGCATTGAGAAAATCAACATATGATGTGACATCATCTCTGACATCACCATGTGCGCCACCATCATCATCAGCATATCCACCATGGGTAGCATGGGCAACATGGACAACACCAGGATCAGTATGGGGACCCCTACATATATCCCCACAACTCATTCAAACATGTGCTATGCTGGGGGCATCCCTCACCTGGGTCAATTGTTGTAACAAATTGTTTGTAAGGGCACTCAATGAACCAAGAGCTGACTACATTGCTCGATGATGGACATGTGTAGTAACTATAGGAGAAGGAAGAGGAACAAGGGGCTCATTGCGCACATGATTTCTAGTTCTATCACTCAATTTAGCCCCTAGGATTTCTCGTGGCATGCCCCAACCAACCCCCTGGAATGCTCTCATGTCAAAATAATTGGGTTTCCTACCCAATTAACATTCAACCCATAATTTTTTCAAAAAATAAAGTGGGACCTCATGATTAGCGTGTGGTGGATGGTCAAATACCATCCACCATTGCTCCCAAAAATGCTCTGCTATGCCAGGGTGTCTACACTATCTAATAGAAATATGTGGCTTCTTGCCAAGTATCTCCTCACCCATTTTAGGGTTAAAAAAATAACGTGAAATATCAGTTTTTGTAATTTTTAAATTATTGACCTCTTTATAAGAGAGGTTGTCAGCATAATATCCATGCATGCTCTCCCTCCATGACTGGAAACTATCAAGCTCAGAGTCTAATGTATGTACTGAATCTACTATGCCTTGCATGCTATTTGCAAGGCGTAGTAGCTGGGCCGATGGGTGGGGATCATTTCTAATAATATTTACATCTCTCATTATTACCTCTACATTTCTCCTAATACGGTCTCTCAAATCTATAGGTGGAGGTGGTGGTGGAGGGGGAGGTAGAGGCGGAGGTGGTGGTGGTGGTGCATGCTGACCTATAAGCTCATTAATGTTAAAATCATCCATATTTTTAATCTGAGTACATATAAAAACATGAAAATTTACAATTAACATACTATAAATTATATTTTACCTTGCAAAGAACGAATTAAATAATTAAAAATTAACAGATCATTTAAACATTTTGGAGAGAGAGAGAGAGAGAGAGAGATTTAATTACATGTCATAATTTAAAAATTAACATATAAGTTAAACATTTTACAGGTTACAAAGATAATCAAGACAAATGTTATATATATTTTTTAAGAATGTACACCTAAGGTTGAAAAAAGATTCCAAGATTTTTGATGTTTTTAAAAATCTATTTTTTGAAAGGTTTTGATTTGGAACATGTTTTAACATTTTATAAAGAGAGAGAGAGAGAGAGAGAGAGAGAGAGAGAGAGAGAGAGTTTCTTGTTTTAGAACTGTGTGTAGGTTTACATTTTCTACAAGTATAATTTTTTTATATAAGTTTTGTTTAGGTAAATATTTTTTTTCTACCTATGGTTTGTTATTTTATTTACATATGTCTAAATTTATGTTTTCATTTTCTACTTAGGGTTTCATAATTTAATTGTGTTTAGGTTTACGTTTTTGTTTTACTACCTAGGGTTAAATTAAAAGTTCTAACAGTTTTCTACTTTGGTACTATAATATATAAAGTAAATTAAAACTAAAACGAACTACTTGAAACATAAAATATAATTAAATTTATACAATAATTTAGAAAACAACATTAAACTAAGTTTTTAAATTAAAAATAACTTGAAACTATAATTTTTTATGAACAAAATAATAAAAAACAATAGTACGTGTACCTAGAATAGGAAAAAAATGGTAGAGGGGGTTGGCAGGTGAAGCTGAAACGGGCACTGAGCTCTTCAAAACATGATCTCGTTCTCGAAACAATAAAAATGACAAACAAAATGGTTAAAAAATAAATAAATAGATTTCCAAAATGGGCGCTCGATTTTTAAACAGGCGCCCAATTTTTTAATATGGATTGGGCCCCGGAACCTAAACAGGCACCCGATTTGTAAAAATCGGTTGCCCATTTCTAATTGCAATTTTTTTAGAACCAGACTTCCACGGAATTGGTACCCAACTTTCAACAGTTACCCTATTGTCTAAGTGCATCCTTTTGTAAAGCAATCAAACCCAATTTTTCTAGATTCTAAATCATGGATCACAAATCGCTTGGGTATCTCAAGATACCCAATCAAATCTAAAGTCACCTTGTCCATTTCCACTTTTGTCTTCCAAATGTATTGTATCTTGGGTTTCCTCCTTATGATCCCTTCTCCTGCATTTTTGAAAAAAACATTATGTCCCCCTTTTTCTATAGACATATTATATGCAATGCTTAACATTCACACAAATTGTAATCTCCTTTGGGATTTTCCCAACAACAAATTATAGTCACACATATAAATATGAATCTCCTTCTATTATTTCAAATCGATATCCATTAGGGTTCCCCAATTTTCTCTAGGCACTCCTCCAATCAATATTCCATCAACAAGTTATAAAGACATATCCAAAGAGGTTTTTCATATGATATCATTTTTTTAAGATTAAATTTAGGGAATTAATTTTGCATATAAAGAAAACAATCCCCTATTTCTTCTAGCTCTTTGTAATCCAAACCCTAATTTTCTTCCTATCATTTTAGGACAAATGAAATGACATATAACTACAAGTTCCATTAGTATTTCAATATCCTCGATTGCCTCTTTAGAAATGTCAAAGTTCTACATAACCTTATGGCATTTTGTCTAGAAACTCCTACAACTCTCCTTAGCATAATCACGTGAGTCCTAAAACACTTACGCTCTTATGTGATCTTACTTGGACATTGTCAATTTGATAAATATAATAATTATTTCTTATAAACATTATCCTTGTATTTTATAATAATATCTACTTAGTTGAAATAAATAAATTTTAATTTTTTTAATTTAGATTATTAATATTATATTTTTCCATGCGTAAGGATAATTTTATCAAATTAGGAAATGTTTACATTCAAAGGCGTAAATAGCCCATATTCAAATCTTTTCAAAGGAGCATAATTATTGCCCTACCATCCATAGGCATGTATTCGAAACATTACAAGGTTGAGCTTTGTAGTTACATTTTAATTAGTCCCTCATAGACTACACTAGGCTGATCTTTGTGATTAGTACCCCTAATAACAAACCCAATTTCCAACCTAGGGTATCCTTTCCACCTAACCAACGAATGCGATGGGCGGGAACAGGGATAGCGTGAGCAAAAGAGGTCCTGGGGTTTCTATTGGTAATGGATAAGGGGACGATGCTGAGGGAGGGGAAGGAAGAAGTGATGAAGATGGTGGGGAGGATGAGGCTTCTTCCTACCTCCACTTTTTTATTGTGCAACCTCTGCAAAAGTGGTTGGGGTGTTTGTGTGGCTACTTTAATGGGTGTGGCTTGTGTTATCTCAGCTACATTGGCTGGGGTGACTGGGTTTTGTTGTCTTGGAGAGAGGAAGAGGAGGGTGAAGCCAAGGATGACCATAATAATATTGACGATGGAGATTCTTATGGTGGGTCTTTGCTAGTTTTAAAGGATATATTTTCCAACTTTGTTGGTGGCCAGTCTCCTGGGTGCTTCCTTTCTTTCCTGAAGCTGAAGGAGGTGGGGCAACAAGATTTTTTCTATTTTCTCTGCCAAATCTGTGGTAGTGGGAGTAGTTTTCATGGGGGAGAGCTTCTATGGTACTCTATCTTTGATATGCTCTATTGGGGGTCTCAGGATGCTTCTACTGGAAGACTTGAGTCCCCTAAGGCTGAGTTTGTCTATTCCCATTCTACTCTATTTTGTGTCATGATCAGTTTTGTCCCTCTGTTGGTCTATATTGTAATATTGTGCAGGGACTATTCTATCCTAGGTTTTTTTCCTCTTTGAATTACTCCTATTGAGGGCGAGTACATCCCTATCGAGGTGGGATGTCATCATGTGGTTTCTTGGTGGAAGATTCCTTCTCTATTTCTGCTATCTTCTTTCCTCAATCCTATAGAGGGGGAAGATTCTATTGAGGTGGAAGCCCATCCTATTGAGGTGGATAGTGGCAGTTGGATGGGGGCTAGTAGCTGTGAGTGGTATCTTCCTTCTGTGAACGACATGATGGTGCTTTGGATATGGATGGAGGAGGACCCTTTGCTTAACTCAGCAAAGTGGGTTGTTTTGGGTCACCAACTCATTGTTGGGGATATGCCCTTGGTGCAGGAAGGTCTGTGGTTTTTGAAATTTTTCCCTTCAAATCCTGGCACTAAGTGGAATGGTGTAGATGGTTACCATAGAGATATCTCCTTGGTGCAGATCGTTATGGCTTTAAGCTTTAGAGTTGCTACTAAAGATGTGGTTGGGGGCATCTATGTGTCCCATCTGTTAAAGCTTTTAGGGGCTGTTGCTTTGTTGGCTACTGGTAGGAGTATGTAGATGGATACTAAAATTTTTCAAGGGCCCTACATGGTTGATGGTTTTTGGCTATGGTTAAAGGCAGTTTTGGGGCTTTCTTACCCTATGAATTTGTTGTTGATGTTTCTAGGTTCCTTGATAAAACCCTGGATATCTGTTTGGGGATATGTTTTTCTCCAGCAAACTATTTGGTGTGAGGCGAAGGCCTATTTTCTAAGTGTTTTATCTTCAGTTATAGTTGTCTATTTTTTTGTTATGGGTTGTTGGTTTAAAATGTTTAACCTCAAGCAGCATTTCACCTGGTTATGGGAGCCATCAAAACCCTTATGTCTGGTTCAGGGAGCCTGATTCCCCTTGTAACTTGATGTTGTTGTAAAGCGTTGGCTTTACACATTTGGCTTCAGCAACCTGAGCCTTTCTGTGTTTCTTTCTTTTGATAGCTATTGTTTTGCTGGATTTGTGCTACTGGTAGAGCTATTGGCTTTTTGTGCTGGGGGGTGTTGTAAGGTTATTCTTTTTTCCCCAGCTATTTCTCTTAGAACTGAGCTAATTCTTCCCATTGTTCTTGGGGTTACAGTTCCCTTAAAAAATTAAATGTATATGGTTTTGAGGCCCATTCAAAACCTGCTTTTACCATAATAAAAAACAAACCCAATTTCCAAATTTTTTTAAGGATTAGGGCTTCCTACTAAACCATCTTGATGCTCAGACCAATTTAATGAAGAAATGTAGACAAATGATAATTATCCAAATTCCTTATAGTTCATAGATAACACTAAAATATATAAAAAAAAATCAAAATAAATATGCTGCACCAAATCTAGACAAAGTTCATTGTTGTCGAATATAAAATTGTGAATCAAATTCACCCTTAACCTTGGGAAGAAAATTCACAAAACAATCCACCTCATAAATCTTCAATCTGACCCTCTCCCCCTTTAGCCACTACAAATAAATCTATCCCATCAATCATCAAATAAGCCAATTTATCCTCCTCAATGTTTGCTTCCCTCTAGATATGATTATGTAAGCAAGGCTAAAATTCTTGTATCATCCAAAAGTGACCCCTAAAAAATCCTACAACTTCTAGCTTGTAATTTGTACCTTTCTTAGCTCAATTGTGACTAGAATGGTGTCTCCTTTGGTTGTGAAATTATCAACATTCAATTCTTTGACCTCTTCAGTACCAAGATTAAAGCTTGAAGCTCTACTTCGTTTTTAATTCCCTTAGCTAGAGGTTTGAAAGTCTATAAATGAATTTTCCTTCCCAATTATTTATTATACACTTTGTACCTAATACTCTTAAATTCCCTCTTAAGGTGCTATTACTATTCAACTTTAACCACCTTTCTTACGGTGCTTGCCATGTTGCCTCCTTTCTCAACTTCTAAGTCTCAACACTCCTAAGGAATATTTAAACCAAAAAAATGTCTAATCATACAAGCATCCCACTTTGTGAATATAGAATATTGAAAGTTATGTACTATTAATAATATTTACTATAGCCACCTCCACTTTGTTCAAAAAATTCAACAAACCCATTTCTTTCTCCTAGAATGTTCTCCTATTCTCTATTTCCACATTTTCCATATTGATATGAGAGAGATACTAATCATGAGTATGAAAATAAGGCTTTTTATTCTAAAATTGACTAAAACTTAAACATGTTTAAAATGCCATTCGAAAGGGTGCCTACCCATACAAGTCTTGCACAAAGCGATCTCCAACATTCTTAGGCAAATGTACATCCCAACAATAAATGATCCGTTGTTTCTTCATTTTTCTCGTATAAGAGGAAATTGGATGGTCCATAAAATCCTATATTAAAAAATCTCTCCATTGTTAATATATTATTATGCAAAATAACCCATGTAAAATTTTCAACCTTGGACAAACATAGCTTGTGTGAACATAAATTAATTAGAATATTTATTTCTTCAATCTCCCTTTCTCTTTCCAAACATCTATTATTATCTCTTACTTTATACTTCCCTATATTAGACCCATTCCAAATGATAATATATTGCCCTTCTCTCAGGTTTACAATTATGTCTTTACAAACCCCTTTGTGTTGAGCCACATCCTCCCCTAGGAGGACCATGTCATCCAAAGTAGTCCATGACCAAGAGTGCACCTAATATTTTTTCTAGCATGGACACCCCATGTTTATTCTAGAGCCTGCTTAGATGCAAAACTTACCAAGAATTTATATAAGCACACATGAACTCTCCATGATTTTTCCCAGAATAGTGTTTCCCTACCATCATGAATGTCCTAAGTTAGGTAATAAAAAATCATCTTTTTGCACTCTCTCATAAAGTTTCAAACCCTTGAGACATTTAGGTTATTAGTAGCAATAAAAATACAAGTATCATCATTATGCTCCAAATACTTATATTGTAAGACCATGGTCCATATTTATTGTGGTTTATTGAACATGAACTCCACACCTATTTAGCACTCAACACTTTATTTTGCAGTGTTTGTTTCCTTAACCGAATGTCACTAGTCACCATTGACTCAAACACCTTATCCCAAGCTATTAATATTATATTATTTTTCTTTGGAATATCTTTCCAAAATAATCTCTTCATTAGTTTATTCATTTTATAATTTGCCACAATTGAAAGTGGAAGATAAGACAAAATATAATTTGGAATAGCTACAATGATAGCCTTCAATATTATTATTCTTCTAGTCCAAGATAACCATAACCCCTTCCAAGAAGTCATCTAATTTGATAATCTTTATTTTAAAGGGTCCCATAGGTGATTAGATCTTATACCTTTAGGAAAAAGCATCCTCAAATATAAGTAGGGTAGTTGTCCCTTTTTTTAAATGATGTTCAATTTGATTATTTCTCGTTCCATCCTCTCAACGATGAAAAATAATAAAACCTTGGACTTTTCCTTCCCCACCTCTTTTCTTGAAGTAGTTGAATACAATTGTATAATTCATTTAGACACTCTTGGATCCTCCCTCATGGCTATCTCAAGCAACATGGTATCATCAACAAAATTTTAATGAGAAATAAGAGGAATATTACTTGTGATTTGTGAACCTTGAATTTTATTGTTGTTTGTCGCATTAGTGAGAAACCTACTTGATTCTTCTTTCATAATTATAAAGAGGAATGGATAAAATGGATTACCCTTTTTAATTCCTCGAGAGGCTTCAAAGAAATTTTTTTATGATTTGTTTGCAAGTACAAAAATCTTGGGGTAGAAATGAGTAGGAAAATCCACTTAATCCATCATTCGCTAAAACCAAAGTCATCCAAAACCTTTATAAGGACTCTCCAATCTACCTTATCATACTTTTTCTTAATATCCAACTGTAGCATCATACTTGGGGTTTGTGTTTTCTTAATAAACACACCGCTCCCTATGCTATTCTAACCCCATCCATAATAGATCTCCCTGACACAAACCTTCCTTGTTCTTCTAAAATGATATCTGGAAGAATATTCCTTGGGTTGTTCACAATCACATTTGCTATGATTTTGTATAGTGTGTTACAAAGTAAATTAGTTTGAAATCATCTAATGAAGAGACTTTCTTGTTATTGGGAATAATTAGTAGGAAAGTTTTACCAATTTCTCTTAATATTCTCCCTTATGCATTTGAATCTTGTATAGCTTCTAACATTTGTTTCACATCTATACATCAACACTTCTAAAAAAATAGAGAAGGAATTTTTTTGACCTCGATGCCTTATCAAGATGAAGCTAATCCATCACCTTATTTAGTTTTACTTTTGAAAGCTGCTCCATAAGCATCTCATTCTTCTCCCTTGACACTAATTTAGGAGAGAATTGTAGAATCTCACCTCGAGCCAAAAGATCTAAAATGCTATAGTAACTATGTCTTTAAAATAGCTTACTATATCTTCCCTAATTTACTCTTGGTCCTTCACAACATCACCATTAGCTAGTTTAAGTTTGAAATTTGATTCACATTCCTCCATAACTTCACACTATTTTGATGGAATTTTGTCCATCATTTTTTTTTAAAGCAAAAGTGGATAGGCCACCAATATTATATTTATAATAACTGATTCAAGGACTCATCCGTGGAAGAATCATGAAGAAACCCCAGAATCATTGTCGAATACAAATAAAAAGAAGAGATAGGATTTTCCAATTTGCTTACAAAAGGCCCTCTTTCAGGGAAGATACTATGATAAAATCAGATTCTCGAATCTCTGAATCCTAAAACAACTAAGATACTTTACAATATGAACTTCTTACATGCAAATCGAGAAAAGGAAACATATTTTCCTTTCTTTTTTGAAGAGGTAGCTAACAAATATAAATGAGAATGGCATTACGTTAGCACCATAGATGTAGTGAATACAGCCAAAAAGAAAAAACTTCTTGCATGGATCAACATTTTATCATCACTTAAACATTATTCAACCATGTCGCAAACATCAGAGCAACCCTGAAGATGCTGAAGTTGTGAGAAGCACCAACATTTTTCCCAGCCTTTGGGAGGAGCAGATGACACATTTGACACCCAACCTTCCTTAATCTCGCACTAGTCAAGATCCACGGACAAAGATTTTGTAGGCAGTGTAGGCAAATTGAGATCAAGAATAGGGGATACTCGAGGAGGATATGATGAGACTAAAGCAGTACTTGATTTCAACATAGCAGGGTGCAGAGAGATGTTGGGGGAACCCAGCAAGTCAAACAAAGCATTAACATATGTTTTGATGCTAGACTCAAAATCCCTATAAATGGCATATGAAGCCACTTGCAAAGTTGATTTTAACAACCTAAAATTATGTCGTTCTACTGCTCGCTTAATGCATTCATACACCATCAGGTATTCATGATTTTTCATAAGAAAATGATGGGGAAACAAACCCCCTACAAGAGCATTTCCATGCCATAAATTGTATTTATGGATAGCCAACATTAGTTTGTTATCTGCGAAAATTTTTGGTTGGACCACCTTATTTTCTAATAAAAAGAGGAGCTCCATTGATTGCAGCAAATCAAGGGTATATGACAGAAAAATGGAGAGCATTTGCGAAGGGAATAAAATTTGCTTCGATCTGGAAAAAAGAACATGCTCACCAATCAATCTCCAAATAGCTCTATGGATCAGAGGTGAATGACAAATGAAAACTTTATCAAATGAGGCATTGTCCACATGGGCTGGCAATGAGCATTTAGACTCCCCAGGAAGTAATTTTATCTAGTAATTGTGTGGCATCAACTCCTCATGAAAGGCCTTACAGGAGTCGCAACGCGGATAGAGAGCAAGAGGGGGATCCATGCTGAGTTCTTCACAAACTGAACCAGGTATGATGGTAGCAAAAGAGTATTAAAGTCGGTGAAGTAGAGGAATACAATCGCCAAAGCAGAGGAAAGCCCAAATGTGCAGAGTTCATTACTTCATCACATATATAATGAATGGCTCCCTGGCGTTCATATACAACACACTCAAATTTCACATGGCAAGCATACTTTACAAATGCTTTGACAAAGAGGATAATATACCCGCACATGAGAAAGGATATGGTAGCTGCCAAAAGGGAGAATGTGTACAAGTCATAACTCAAGGCATCATGTAATGAGCAGCTAGAAAAACATCATGAGACTACCTCTGAATGCCGCATACTAACTGTCAAATCAACCCGCTCAATTAAATGTTTTTTTATCTGAGTTGATGACTTTATAAAGTTCATCATACACAATACTATTGCCAATTGATATAATTTCTTCTTAGTGAATGCCATCACAGCCTCGATTAGCTAAGAAATTTTCCAAATTATTACCTTCGCGAAGTGTATGCGAAATTAGGACATCATCAAATAAGTCTAATAGGATCCATATTTGCTAAAGTATATAGGCCAATTTCCAATTATATGACTCTTTTTATGCAAGCATTAATTACAACCATGGAATCACCTTCTATCAAAATGTTTTGAAAACCAAATTGCTTTGCCAAAATCAGCCCTAGAAATAATGCATGTGCCTCTGCCATATTGTTCGAACCATGTGGAAGGGGAGATGATTTGTAAGCTAATACACTACCTTGTTGATCTCTGATACAAATGCCAGCACCAGACTGTCCAGGATTACCCCGAGAAGCTCCATCAAAGTTCAATTTGATATGTCCTGTTGAGGGTGGAACCCAATGAACATTTTGTCTATCAATACTTTTTGCATTTGAATTCTCACACCAACCAATAGGTATGTGAATACCTTTCCACTCACATATGATACCACTGTCCCAAGAAGACAATATTGGGTTGCATTTAACTTTTGAGTGACTATTGTTTACCACTTTTGAAATGGATTTTTCTAAGGAGCTAAGAACATTCTCAATTGGAGAGGATTGCTGATGGAAGATTCTCTTGTTCCTTTCCCACCATAAGGCCTAGACCACTAAAGCTGGAATACATGTCCACAGTCTAGAAAAGAGGGAATTGGTGTGGAGTTTAGACCAAGATTGAAAAAGATCCCATAACTTATTTGGAAGGGGCATATGATATTGTAATTTGGCAAGAACATGTAACCAACATTGTTGGGCAAATGAGCAATTGAGGAAGAGATGATCCCTAGTTTCAGTCTCTTGATTACAAAGAAGACAATTGAAAGGCTGCGAAATGTTGAATTTAGAGAGCCTATCATTTTTGAGAGCTCTTTTTTTCAGAGCAATCCATGCAAAGCATCCTGCCTTAGGGAGAGTGACATTATTCCAACAGAAAGAGAAAGCCCGATTAGGAGCATTACAAGTTACTTGTCGTTGGA
The DNA here is from genome assembly GCA_027943335.1 of Chamaecyparis obtusa. Lineage (NCBI taxonomy): Eukaryota > Viridiplantae > Streptophyta > Pinopsida > Cupressales > Cupressaceae > Chamaecyparis > Chamaecyparis obtusa. The sequence continues at coordinate 997,895 of BSBK01003361.1, read as the reverse complement.
TAATTCTGTAGCCTTCTCTGATAGTATATTTCCCATCTTTCCCAGGGGCCCATATTATTTTATCATGCTTACCTGAGAGGTAGACTTCCTTACTTGTTAATAACTTCGAAAGCCTTTCTTTCTCTTGCAAAGAAATAGGTAGATCCCTTGGATCTTTCCAAATAACTTTCCTAGAGAACAGGCAGATTGCTGAAACAAAGTCAATTAGATAGCAGCCCCAATCTGACTTAGTTGACTCAATCACACCCTCCATATGTTCCAAATTGATTAGAGGGGGGGATCCATTCCATGAGTCTTTCCAAAATTTAACTTGATCCCCTTTATTTACTTCCTAGGATATGTAATTAGTGATTATATCTCTTGAAGACATCATAAAGTCCCATAAAGTTGAGCCCCTTGGAGGATCAAGGGTTGAGAGCACTCTAGAAGGTCTGTTATTATCTAGGTACTTATACTGCATGATTTGACACCATTTATTCTGTGGGTTGGAGAGCATTTGCCAAACTAACTTGGCACCAAAGGCTTTATTTCTCTTTGCTAAGTCATGTATTCCTGCTCCACCAGGAGTCTTAACTTGTAACATATCTTTCAATAATAAGTGGAATTTTCTTTGTTCCATCTATGCTTGCAGACCATAGAAATTCTTTTAACAATTTATGAATAGTCTGAATAACTGAAGGGGGGGCTTTTAGTACTGAAAGGTAATAATTTGGAATCACTGCCAGCACTGTTTTAATGAGTAGGATCTTGTCGGCAAGAGAGAGCCATCTAGCTTTCCACGCTACCACTCTTGCTTTAATTCTATCAATGATTGGTAGCCAATAATTTGTTTTGTTAGGGCCCATGAAGAATGGGATGCCAAAGTACACAGATGGTAAAAGATCAATTGTAAATCCTAGAATGTTGACAATTCTGTTAGCAATAATTTGATTGGTATTAAATATGTAAATCTTTGATTTGATCACATTTATTTTTTGCCCAGAAGCAACAATATAGAGGTCTAGAACAAATTTAATTTGTCTAGCCTCATGGGAATTTGATGATCCAAAGAGTAGGGTAACATCAGCAAAGAATGAATGTGTAACTGAAATAGGAGCATCCCTAATCTTAATACCTTGCCAAAGACCCAAAACATGCTTATGGTGGATGATTCTACTAAAGGCTTTTGCCATAAGTATAAACAAAACTAGAGACAAAGGGTCTCCCTGCCTTACCCCCTGAGAAGATGGAAAAAAGCCTACTGGCACCCCATTGATGATGATAGAGAACCAAGCTCCAGAAACACAATATCTGATCCATCTGCACCAAGATTTTGAGAATCCAAATTTTCGTAAAACTTTGAACAAGAAATCCTAGCAGACTTTGTCGTAGGCCTTCATCATATCCAATTTAATAATGAAAGTGGAGGACTTGGAAGAATTAATTGAATGAATAACTTCGTGAGCTACTAATGCCCCTTCCATTGTTTCTCTCCCAGGAACAAATCCTCCTTGCTCTTGAGACACAATTTTTGGTATCAAGTGATGCATTCTCAAATAAATAGCTTTAGTAACAATTTTATAGATAGTATTACACAATGAGATAGGTCTGAATTTTGAGAATGATTTGGGGGATTTCACCTTGGGAATGATGGTTATGTTTGTGGTGTTAAAATATTTGAGCATAGATTTACTTATTCTAGACTCTTTAATTACTCCAAGCAAATCCAGGCTGATGAAATCCCATCAACTTTGAAAGAAGAGGGTTGTATAACCATTTGGCCCAGGTGCTTTATCTGGAGCCAAAGAAAAAACCACTTTTCTAAGTTCATAAATGGTGAATGGAGCCATCAATTCAATGTTATTCGAGTTTGAAACCAAAGTGGGGATAGCTTGAAGGAGTATATGCGAATCATCCTGAATGGGCAGAGGTGTCTGAGGGGGCTAGAGGAGATTCTTAAAAAATTGTATCCCTTCCTCTTGGATACCTTGTGCATTAGAAATAACATTTCCATTTACTGCATTGTTTATAGTAAAAATGCAGTTAGTAGCTCTTTTTTGCTTGGCAGAAGCATGAAAGAAATTTATATTTTTATCCCCCTCTCTTAACCACAATTCACGATATTTCTGATGCCAGTAAATCTCTTCCTTGTTACAGAGTTCCTCCTGTTCCACTTGCAATTCCTTTTGTTTAATAAACTGATTAGAAATCATGCCTTGTTAAATAGTGTAATCAAGAATCTCTGTTAATGTTTTCCTGACTGCCTCTTTTTCTAAAAAAACATTCTTGAAAATAATTTCATTCCATTTTTTGATATGTTTCTTCACCCACTTCAACTTTTCAGCAAACTGATGCATATTTGAACTAGGACAATAGGGAGCACTAGTCCACCATTGTTTTAGCAAGGGTAAAAAGTGTGGATGCCTCAACCACATCCTTTCAAATTTGAAAGATGGTTGATGATTAAAGCATTGATTAACCCATGGGATGTCCAACTGTAAGGTGATAGGAAAATGATCAGATCTTGGGCATGGTACAATTTCAGACTGGAATGTAATGTTTGATAGTTTCCACTCTTGTGAGACAAGAAATCTGTATAATCTGATTGCAATCTGGGAAAAGTTTGCTCTCCTATTAGTCCATGTAAATGAACCATTGACAGGTTCAATATCATCCAGATTATTATCCACTAACATATTAGAAAAATCTTGGACCGTTTTAGGAGGGGGGCTTATTCCACCTTGTTTTTCTAAAGACTTAAGAACAACATTAAAATCTCCGCCCAGGATTAATAGTTGATTAGTTTGAGACTGAATGCAATTAGTAACCTCTTTCCATAGTTTGAGTTTTTCAGAAGTCGATGTAGGGCCATATATATTAAATAAGATAAAACTAAGGTCAAAGCAGGCAACTTTCACTAGTTGCCAATTATCCTACTGAATGAGTGGTTGAACTTGTACTGATTTGGGATCCAATAGGACTATGAGCCTACCTGAAGCACCATTTCTCTACCTATGTGTCGAACTCCATTTAGACCAATGACCTACTATCTTAAGAAAAGAATCTTGAGATAGCTTGGTTTCTTGTAAAAGAATAATGTCTGCCCTCATAGAATCAAGTTCTGACTTGATCCTGATGCGCTTTGTTAGGAATAAGGTGTCTCAACCTTGGATAATTCCTATTCTTATTATTTGTTTTGTAAATGTATTTTTTGCAAATAATAAAATTAAGTGTGAGTGTACATGTCTAGTTGGCATGTTGATGTGTCACTCCACTTGATGTGTCGGCATCTTGTGCGTAAGGAGATCATGACTGAAACGGTTATGACGGATTCCTATGACGTGTAAGAGCTATTTAAGGAATGTGCTATGACAGGTGTAAGAGCATCTTATGACTTGGGCCTATTTGGGCGCCCAAGAAGAAGTGGTTGGTGTGTGTAAGAGAATATGCCAAAAATAGGTTGGTATGACAATTTCTCTTACACTTCTCTTGTGACCGTTATATTTGGCAGATTCTATGACAAGCTGTCATAGTCTATTCTAGGGATGGATGCCTATTCTTGGGATTGCATGTAACAGCTGTGTACATGTGGCTTTGTGCATGGGTCTTGGTGGTTGGATGCCAAACTCCTTTTTTGGATATTTGTTGGGTCCTAAGGAGTCTATATATATGATGCTTCTTCTATGGGAGAGATAATAAAATTTACTAGTCTCTCATTTCCTGAAAGAACTTGCATTGCAAGTGTGTTGTAGTCTTTGTGTTGAAGATAATACATTATGCAGGTTTTGGAGGGGTGGGGTTGTTTTACCAAAAGGTTTTTCCCCACCGACATATCTTTGTGTTTATGTGTTTCGATCTTCTCTATCTATTTTCTGTATGCATGGTATATGGCTGCAATATCTTTGTTAAAGTAGTTAACGAATCTGAAATTGTAAGGATTTAAATAGAATTTGCACAATACTTTCCTTTAGAGGTTAGTGTAGGAAGCTGTTTCCGCACCTGAGTTTCCTTACAAGTGGTATCAGAGCCTGATCAACTTTTGATCCTAGTTGTTGGGTAGGGTTTTTTGAGCTAATCTCAAGTTGAGTGGGAGTTTTGTGCAGAGCATTCTGAATCTTATTTGTAGATTGAGATGGCAAGTTCCTCATACAATAGAATGGAGGTGGAGAAATTTAATGGCACTAATTTTGAGTTGTGGAAACTCAAGATGGAAGACATGCTTGAAGACCATGATCTATGGGAGGCTACTTCACTTGATGTGAAACTTGCAACGATATCACAAGTGGATTGGGAGATCAAGGATCAAAAGGCTAAGGGTCTCATTAGACTCTGTTTAGCAGATGTCATTCTTCTGAATGTTCTTGATGAGACTACTGCAAATTCTTTGTGGCAACGACTTGGGTTTGTGTATTAGGCCAAATCTCTGGTGAATAAGTTGTTCCTAAGAAAGAAGTTGTATTCTTTAAGAATGGAGGAAGGTGGATCCGTAATTGATCATCTCAACGCATTCAATTTATTGATTTCACAGTTGGCATCATCTGGTGCCAAGATCGAGGAGGAGGATCGTTGTATGACCTTGCTTTATTCCTTGCCAGATTCATGGGACCATCTTGTGATGGCTCTCGAAAGTACTATAGTGACATTCCATATGGATGATGTGGTGTCTTCGCTGCTATTTGAGATGCAAAGAAAGACTTCAGATTCGTCTAAGGAAGCCCTTGCTGTTCGTGGGAGATCCAACGACAGAGGAAAGCAGAATGACAACAAGTCGAAGAAGGGTAGATCCAAATCCCATGGGAGTTCTAAAACTCTTGGAAAGTCCAAGGTGAAATGCTGGAACTATGATAAAACTGGGCACTTCCGAAGGGACTGCAAAGAACCGAAGAAGAAGAAGAAAGGCTTAGATTCAACTTCCAAAAAATCTCAAGAAGATGGAGATGCTTTTATTGTAGCTTTGGCAGCCCATGCATCTGATGATGTGTGGTTGGTAGACTCGGGTGCTTCTTTTCACATGACCTCTCATCGAAACTGGTTCTCAAAATATGAAGAGTTCGATGGTGGAAAGGTGTACTTGGGTGATGATTCTCACCTAAAGATAGTTGGACGCGGAAGGGTCACTATCAGATTTCCTGATGGACGAGTAAAGGGAATCAATAGAGTTATGCACATTCTAGGTTTGGCACGAAACCTATTATCTGTAAGTATGCTGAATGATGTAGGTGTGCAAGCTGTCTTTTTGAAAGATGGATGCAAGATGATGAGAGGTTCTATGGTGCTCACTAGAGGTACTAGGAGAGGTACTTTGTTTCAGCTTCAAGCATGCATTGCTCAGTGCAATAGTTCTTCTATTTCAAAGAAGAGAGCGACTATCACTTCATCCCCACCATCTGAACAAGCAGTAAAGAAGACTCTGGCAATGGGTTCCGATGGCAGTGCAGTAAGTGTACCTAAGGGTGCAAACACTTTGGAAGACAAGCTTCCTGCAAAAAAGATGATGTTGTGGCATATGCGATTTGGCTGCATTGGTGAGAAGGGTCTTAGGACCCTGAAGAATAAAAACCTCGTTGAGGGGTTAAATGATTGCAATCTTGAGTTTGACTTTTGCGAACACTGTGTCTATGGTAAACAAAATCATGTTCAGTTTTACTCTAGTTCTCACAAATCTTCTGATGTTTTGGATCTTATTCATTCTAATGTATTTGGTCCTGTAAAAGTTCCTTCAATCTCCAAGTCTGTATTTTTTGTATCTTTCATAGATGATTACAGTAGAAGGACTTGGATTTATTTCCTTAAAAGTAAGACACAAGTCTTTAGTCGGTTCAAGGAATTTAAAGCCCTTGTAGAGAATCAGACTAGTAAGAAGATTAATTGTGTGATAACTGATAATGGTGGTGAGTTTTGCTCAGCAGAGTTTGAACAGTTCTGTAAAGAACGAGGTATCGAGAGGCATAAGACAACTCCTTATACCCCACAACAAAATGGAGTTGTAGAGAGAATGAATAGGACACTGATGGAGAAGGCTAGGAGTATGCTTAGTGGAGCTGGTTTAGAACAAAGGTTTTGGGCCAAAGCTGTGGCCACTGCTTGCTATTTGGTTAACAGATCTCCTACATTAGCTCTTGTTGGTAAGACACCCATGGAGGTGTGGTCTGGTAAGAAGCCTTCAATTAGACATCTTCATGTTTTTGGTTGTGAAGCTTATGCACATGTTCCAAAGGAGAAAAGATCTAAGTTGGAAAACAAAGCTGTCAAATGTATTTTCATTGGATACAGTGTTGGTGTGAAAGGATACAAGCTTTGGGATCTTGTGACTAGTAAGGTGTTGTATAGTAGAAATGTTATTTTCAGAGAGCTAACATCTTCTCCTATTGTGCTACAACCAGATGAAAAAGAAAAGGAAAAAGATGTTGTTCAGTTGCCTCCTACCCTTGAGAAGACTGAACAGAGGGACCATGTTGGGTCTAATGATGAGGAGAGCTCTAGCAGCTCTGATAGATTGGAAGAAGAGGAAGAAAAACCTCAACCTCAGCCCTTGAGGAGATCCATGAGAGAAAGAAAGCAACCAGAAAGGTTTGGTTATTCTATGTTAGATTCCAGTTGTGCTTTTGCTTTGATTACTAACACTGATGAGCCTAGATCTGTGAAAGAGGCTTTGGGCATGGAAGATGCAGGTTCCTGGATTGAGGCTATGGATGATGAGATGGCTTCATTGGAGAAAAACCAAACTTGGGACCTTGTACCTTTGCCTAAAGGGAGAAAATCTATTGGTTGTAAATGGGTGTTCAAGAAGAAATTCTATGTAGATGGCAGTGTTGAAAGGTACAAAGCTAGATTGGTTGCAAAGGGGTATTCACAGGTAGAGGGAATATATTATGGTGAAATATTCTCTCCTGTTGCAAAGTTGACATCCATTAGATTTATGTTATCTCTTGCTACATCATATGATTTAGAGATAGAACAGATGCATGTGAAGACAAATTTCCTTCATGGTGATTTGGAGGAAGAGATTTATATGTCATAGCCTGAGCACTACATTGTTAAAGGTAAAGAATCCTTAGTTTGCAGATTAAAGAAATCTCTATATGGTTTGAAGCAATCTCCTAGGATGTGGTACCTTAAGTTTGATGCCTTTGTGTTGTCAATTGGATTTGTAAGATTGAAATCAGATCATTGTGTTTATTTCAGAGTTGAAAATGATCGCCTTCTTATTGTTGCATTATATGTTGATGATATGTTGCTATTTGGGAAGGGTAAGGGTATGATTTCTAATTTTAAATCTCAGTTGTCAGCACAGTTTGAGATGAAAGATCTTGGGGTAGCTAGGTACATCTTGGGTATGGAAATCAGTAGAGATAGGTCTAACAAAAAACTTTGGTTGAGTCAGAGTAATTATGTGAAGTCTGTGTTGGACAGGTTCAACATGGCAGATTGTAGACCACTTTGTGTTCTTGTTTCTGTGGGAACAAAGTTATCTGTAGATGATTGTCCAAAATCTCCTAGTGAGGTGGAGGACATGAGTAGAGTACCTTATGCTAGTGCAGTTGGCAGTCTTATGTATGCTATGGTCTGTACTAGACCAGACATTGCCCAAGCAGTGGGAGTCCTGAGTCAGTTTATGGCTAACCCTGGACGGGTACATTGGGATGAAGTTAAGCGAGTATTCAGATATTTGAGGGGTGCATCACATTACTCCATATGTTATCATGGTAACTCTTTTAGATCTCCGCATTCAGTTTGTATTCGTGGGTTTGTGGATTCAGATTGGGCAGGTGATATTGATAGCAGGAGATCCACCAGTGCTTATGTGTTCACTATGTTTGGTGGTGCCATTAGTTGGATGAGTAAGCGACAACCTGTGGTTGCTTTGTCCACTACAGAAGCTGAGTACATGGCTACTACTCATGCTTGTAAGGAAGCCATTTGGCTTAGGAGATTGCGTTTTGATGTTGGTGTTGATGCAGAACAGATTACTATTTGGTGTGACAGTCAAAGCGCTATTTGCCTTGCAAAAAATCCAACTTTCCATGCCAGAACGAAGCACATTGATGTGCAGTTTCACTTTGTGAGAGATATGGTGGAAGATGGAAAGGTAAATTTGGAGAAGGTAGATACTATGAAGAATGTTGCAGATGCATTAACGAAACCAGTGGGCACTGAGAAGTTCAGATGGTGTTCGGAGTCTATGGGCCTTTTGGCCTATAGCGGTTAAAGTTCCTGTTATGTTCCTATTGCTCTTACAAGGTGTTTGACAAGTGGGAGAATGTTAGGAATAAGGTGTCTCAACCTTGGATAATTCCTATTCTTATTATTTGTTTTGTAAATGTATTTTTTGCAAATAATGAAATTAAGTGTGAGTGTACATGTCTAGTTGGCATGTTGATGTGTCACTCCACTTGATGTGTCGACATCTTGTGTGTAAGGAGATCATGACTGAAACGGTTATGATGGATTCCTATGATGCGTAAGAGCTATTTAAGGAATGTGCTATGATAGGTGTAAGAGCATCTTATGACTTGGGCCTATTTGGGCACCCAAGAAGAAGTGGTTGGTGTGTGTAAGAGAATATGCCAAAAATAGGTTGGTATGACAGTTTCTCTTACACTTCTCTTGTGACCATTATTTTTGGCGGATTCTATGACAAGCTATCATAGTCTATTCTAGGGATGGATGCCTATTTTTGGGATTGCATGTAACAGCTGTGTACATGTGGCTTTATGCATGGGTCTTGGTGGTTGGACGCCAAAATCCTTTTTTGGGTATTTGTTGGGTCCTGAGGAGTCTATATATATGATGCTGCTTCTATGGGAGAGATAATAAGTTTTACTAGTCTCTCATCTCCTGAAAGAACTTGCATTGCAAGTGTGTTGTAGTCTTTGTGTTGAAGATAATACATTGTGCAGGTTTTGGAGGGGTGGGGTTGTTTTACTGAAAGGTTTTTCCCCACCGGCATATCTTTATGTTTATGTGTTTTGATCTTCTCTATCTATTTTCTATATGCATGGTATATGGCTGCAATATCTTTGTTAAAGTAGTTAACAAATCTGAAATTGTAAGGATTTAAATAGAATTTGCACAATACTTTCCTTTAGAGATTAGTGTAGGAAGCTGTTTCCGCACTTGAGTTTCCTTACACGCTTGTCAGAGGCATTTAAGCCTCCAAAATTCCAAGAGGCTATCTTCATTGTGGACAAGGATAACCCTTGGTTCTCCTCGTCAATCTTTTAGTAGGTGTAAATTTGCCATCTAAAGTAGATTGGATGCCCACTGCTATTTCTGCTTTAGTTTTTTCCCTCTCTTTTTGGTAGTCTGATATTATGTATTGATTGAGTAGGAGATTGTTCAATAGATAGCATAACAGTGTGATCAAATCCACTCAAAGGTGCATCTTGGAGGTCCTCATTTGTGTTAATCTCCAATAGGGAATTCTCACATAGTCTGTCCATGACTAGCTCATGCTTCACATTATTTTGAGACACAAGATGTGGAGAGATGCAGTGGTCTGAGATCAAGTGATCCTCACATGTATCAAATGAAAATGCCTCCCAATCTTGGGGAATAAGTTTATCCTTAATCTCAGAGCCTGAATCTCTGGTTAGAAAGGAATCCTTTTGATTTTCACAAACATAAAAAATGCATAGCTGACGTTCCACATTGGCTTGCTCATTATGATATGAATCAATTGGAAAGTGAGAAGGTACCATATCTTTACACACCACATCAGAAATTGAGGAATGAGACTTATTAGCCAACCATGAGCTTTCCTCTGATATGTTCTCATGGATAATTGTGTGAGCAAGCTCTGTTATCCTGTTATCATTGAACTCCCAAGCCTTAAGATCAACAACAACACTATCGTGGAATATTGAAGATATTTCTGTGGTATTTGTTGAAGATGCTTGGAACATTAGGAGATGCACAAAGGTATTGCGATCTATGTTGGGTTGCTCAGACTGAACCCCTTGAGATTCAGTAATATTTGGCAGACAGTACTGTTGTTGACTTAGAGAAAGGTGTTCGAGCAGAAGTAGGCATCTGATAGAATAGAGGAAAAAAGTGAACAACTTGTAATAATGTTCAATGATTTGGGGAATGGAGAAGGATTCCTTGAACCAGAAAGTGAAAGATCTTTAACAGCTGAATCCTTTCGTATCTGAATAAGACCCAGGTCAGCACAATTTGTTGGATCAGAGCAGTGATCTAAACAAAGGGATATTCCAAATTGATTCTGCAATTTGCATTGGGTAGTGAAATATCCCAATTTGGTCTGATGATTCCTAACAATGTCTTCACTTTGAAGGACAATATGTTGGGACCAAACCCCCCACTTTGAATTAATATTAATTTGATCCAGAAATACTTTCGAGGAGTCTAGAAGAACACAAACTCTGGTATCAAATTGAGGATACTCAAAGGGGATCAAGTCATGCTTAATGAAAATGCCGATTTTGTTAGCAATGATCTCCACAATATTAAGGTCCCTATACTCCAAGGGCAATAAGGGAAAGGCCACCCAATAAGGAAAGAAAAGGCAGGCCTTAGACTCAGGCTGAAAATTAGGAGTCCAAATCTTGGTGTACAGACCCAGGCCTTGACAAAACCAACCTTTATTTTTATGAATAATATCTCTAGAATTGGAAGAGTCAAAGAGAGCAACAAAGAAACCAGATTCTGAATCTAAACAAAAAATATCCTTCAGCCCTCCCCAGAATTGAAATGCCCAAGTCTGAATATCAGAAAATAAAAGTGAAGACTTACAAAACTTACCAATAAGTGTTGTTTATCATAGTAAGTCAATTTGATCTTGCAACATATGTTCTGGCAGGGTAATATTGACTGATTTTGGGGAGGAAGCTGGTGCCGGTTGGTTCACTTGCCAAATATTCTTCCTAGGATGATTTGGATTGAAGAGCGCTCTACCACATTTGCGTTGAATGATCTCTTCAGGAAACACTTTAACAAATTGATGATCGTCTATAGTAGGAGCCAGAGAATCCATTTGATCACCCAAAGGAGGGCCAATGGTCATTGGAGATCCTGGAGGCGTGCCCTCACAAATGTCAAAGATCGGCTATTTTTTATGAGTGCGTGCACTACCCAACCACTTCTTCCTGTTGAAGTGACCTATTTTGGAGAAATGTGGCTGCCCGTAGATTTTGAAAATTTTTCCCGCCCATTTGTTTTTTTGAAAAAATCGTCAACAACCGAAGGAGGATCCTGTTTAGGGATCCTAGTGGCTTGCCAAGTCGATTCACCCACCTCATAAGAAGAGATGCCATTGAAGCGAGGCGGATTGACAGTAACGTAAGATGAAACCCCCTGTGGAATAAAGGAAGGGGCTTCTTGAGGAAAGGCTTTTCCGTGAAATGCAGTATGGGAGGGCTTTTGACCCTGGTGGGTGCCTTGGATTTTATTAGAGAGAGGCTTAACATGGAACCTAGGATTCACAAAGAAAGGCTTAGCAGGTTGAACCATGACTTTACCTTTGAAAATATTCAAAACCTCATTCATATCTTGATGCGGCAAGGGATCAGATTTCTGTTTGTTTTTTTGGGCAAAAGAAAAAACTTGAAAACCCTTGCCACTATGTTCTTGCCAGAGATTAATATCCCTGTCCTGACAAAACTATTGAAACAAGTGGCTTTGAGGCTGCAGAGGTCGCTTTCTGCCAAAGTTTGAACTCCTTTCTTGACAAAACTGGGCAAACTTGTGGGTTTGCGACTGCAGCTTACGTCTTCGACTGTATCGTCACCAATCCTGCTCGCCAGTGCTGCTCCCGTTCTCCATTCTTTCCAAATTTTTTTTTGTCCATCATTGATCCTAGCTACTCTTGACTTATGCCTCCAAAATTTTTCTTCCTTTGCTAATATATCTTTATCATCTCCCATCAACTACTTTTATTTTAAAAACTTCAGTTAATTCATACCACTAGTCAACACCTCCTCTTTAAGCTCCTTTGATTCATCTTCCAAGCCTTTCTTGGTTTAAAAAACATTCTCGAGGTTCTCTCTATTCCATTCCTTTAAAATTTGTTTGATCAGTTTTATCTTGGACACAATCTTAAACACATTTGATTCATCTATAACCTCTTCCCCTCATTATCTATTAATCATGTCTAATGTGTACAGGTGTTGGAATAAGATATTTTTTAACTTATAAGTGCATCTCACTGCCCTTTTGTTCCCCACAATGCTCAATTGAATCAATAAATAATCTAAACCTAACTAAAAATTAATGATGATCTACATTTGATAAGGAAAAAATCCCTAATCTCTTCTCTAAAACAATTTGTTAAATTTCACATAAATATTGCTAAAGCCTAATCTCCTATTTGTCCATGTAAAAGTTCCATTAGTAGTTTCTAACTCGAGGAGTTAGTGAGTTCTATTCTTTAATGAAAGAGTAGGAGAAAAAATATTAAATAAATATTGTATGTCTATATAGATAAATATTACATCAGATGAAAAATTTGATAATAATTTTACACATATGATAGAATATTAAATATATATTTATAATATATAATATTTAAATATTATTAGATATGATATTTTATTTAGATACATATCATATATTTATTTTTTATTTATTAAATATTTAATTATATGAATAATAAAATATTATTTGTATATTTAGATAAACAGTGAAATTAAATAATTAAAAATTTGTTCAATAATTATATTTCGTAATGAATTGAGTAAAAAACTTAAAATTCCTTAATAAGAACTCTTTATGCAATGAACACCGCTACGATCTTAGATCTCGAGAGTGAAGAATGTGGCGGCGATTTTTGATCAAATGAAACGCGAACAGAAAAAATGTCGGAGGGAGAAATACGAAAAATATAATTGAAATTTTAAATCTGCCTACGTCGTGTCACACTTATTCAAAGCTGGCCCTCGATAGAAGTAACAATAAATTGCGTACGAAGAATGACTTTATATACACCAACAAATATTATGAATTTGCATGCATGGAAACTCAAATTCTTGTTTATGATCTCTGTGTGGGCTCAAAAGAAAAATTCCTGTTTATGACCTCTGTATACCCAAATGATATATTTGAAACAAAAAGGATAAATTTTCTCTCGAAGAAGTTAAATTTGTGCTTAATGAAGTAAATATCCATTACAATCTCTAGCTGTTGCAGCAGCATCAGGGGCACCTTCATCACAGGTTTCTAATTATATGAATATCATATCTTAAGCAAGGCCAAGGATAACTAGGTTTTCTCAGTCCCAGCAACCTCAGCAATTATCATAGCCTGTCAGTACACCAGCACCAGGTTTGGAGGGCATGGAAATGCCACCATCATCATCATATACAGTACGCTTAATTTCATATGTTGCAATTGTTTTGTCACTTGTTTATAAGCTTGTTTTCGTTGTAAAAAATGTCTGTTTTGTTTTGTCACTTGCTTAAAAGCTTGTTTTCATTCTAAAAAATGTCTGTTTAAGTATTTGGGCATAAATATTTGGTTATGTCTGTGCATGCTACTGATAGCTTCAATTTGCTTTACTTTTTTCAATAATAGGGTATGTAATTAGGGTCTTGTTATTAGTGTCAGCTTGCCACATTAACTGATGTTTCCATGAAATAAACATTTCTTTCGGATTTCTTCAGGGAGCTTCTTTACCACCATTAAATTCTAATTCACAAAATTCTTCACAGAGGCAAGGACAGACTGCTAGGGATGGAAGGAGGTATCAAGTTGATACATGGTGGCTGCATTATTAGATTTATTTGTTTTAAGAAACAGCATTTCTGATACAAGTTGGGTTTGATATGGTCTTATAGAATGGTTTTTGATAACTGAAAATGTTTTATTTGTTGTTATCCCTTCTTTGACTTGGTTTGTATGCAGTAAGGGTCAAGTTGTGTTGTAAGACATTTTTAAGATATCTGTGGACCATAACACTGAACTTAGATTTCTGTTTACATGTAGATACAATTACTATAAAAGAACAAGGAAGTCTAACTGGGAGAAACCTGAAGAATCAAAGACACCATTTGAGGTGAGATATCCAAGTTTACTGATTTATGCTTGTGTCAAGTGCATATGTATGCTGCTACTATAGTATGGTTCATTTACTTATGTATTGTTGAATGTCCTTGGGAATCTATATACCATTACTTTTATGACGGATTTGCTCTTTTGTTCGAAACGACAAATGTTGACTATTGTCATTACATGACTTCTGAACCCTCTTTACTCCGAAACAGTGTAGTGTATAGAATTTTAAATTTACAATTAAGGAGGAATTGCTACCGAGGCCTTGAAATGGATAGTTGTCAATGTGCAATGACTTACTCCTGCACAGTATCTCTAGAAAAACAATTTAAAATAAAATTAAAGAAAGAAAGAACTTTAAGAAATTATGAAATAAACGTAGGAAGGAAAAAATGCTGTGAAGAATTACCAAGAAAGTACTAAATATTTTTTTCTTTTGGAGACATTAAGTCATATTAGTCTGAAGAACAATAGATACATGGAAGAATTACAAGGGAATAGTGCCATCATATTTTTGGAAAGAATGAAAATTCAAAAGAAGCTAATTGAATTGATATCATTTTATTTTAGATCTGTGTGCAAATTCTTCCTTCCTATGTAGATGATAGGAACGCTATAGCTTGAATAACAAATAGATTTGATATTTATCATTGTTAGTATGCTGTTAAAAGCATATGCCAAATCCAAGTGGTGGTTGGCATAAGCTCGAATATGGTAAGTTGTATGCGTCTTGAAGTTGAATATTTTAATACAATTTGTTATGACAACGTTACTTTGTTGTACCAAATGTTGGTTAATGTTGTGATATGTGACAAAATGTGCATGCAGACAAGGAAGCCTGAACTTTGATTAGACTATGTTAGTATTTGATAGATGTCATTTCATTACTAATCTTGTGATTGTGAGGTGTAGAAATAATTATCAAGGACTTTGAAAGTCATGGGTGGCTGTTCTGATCTGATAACTACCAGACGGCTGTCTTATGAAGAAAAGCTGAACAGATAATAACTAATTGGAAACATCAATTCAAATTGATAATATAGAGGATGCTAATAACAGATCTAATATGTTTTATCTGCCTAGTTTCTCAACCACTTCCCTTTATGTATGTTGACATGTTAAGCTGTGGGGTCATTTCTTGTTACAGTTTTGTTCAACCTCTTGATGTTGTAGGATGAAAATTTCATTTCTCGGACATTCAAGTAAGTTTGTCTTAGAGAATATGAATGTAGTCTCTTTTTTAATAGCCATGAAATGGACCTGGATTATACTGGCAACTGATAAATTTGAAATTACACTGCAGTGGAGTGTGGACCGAATTTACTTTTTCTAATAATGAAAATGGTACAACTGTTTTGAGATTAAATGGAACTCTTTTCTTATATGAAGACCTGGCATTAGCAAATTGGTCTTTATTATAGTACACAACACATAAGTAACATCAAAGTGCTCTCTTCAATTCCTACCAGATGCTATGTTAACTTTTGACTCATCAGTGTATGCTGGAAGAGGGAAGTGAATGTGGCTTTTCTAGCTCAACATTCTGGCCAGTGCTGCCTATGACATTTATCATATTTTTGGAAATTAGAAACACAATCAGAAAGTCAAACAATAATAATTATTCCTATGTACATTACAGAGTTAGCAATCTAAGTTTGTTCTGAAGGCCATTAGCCACACTCATAGATGTACTACTGGCAGAGTACTCTCCAAGTTGCAAAAACTGGCTGAGTTTTCTGGCCTTGCAAGTTTTGGCACCAAAAACTCATCGAATTTTTGGCAAAAACTCACTGAGTACTTGCTGACTTTTTGCCAAAAACTCGGTCATAGTTTTAAAACAGCACTTAAAGGCAAAAAACGACCCAAATTAATTTCATTTCTCATTTTTTTACTTGTATTTTGCTAAGAGGGGAAAATAGTCCTCCAAACACTTGCAAACTGATTTCTATCAATTTGAAGCGGATTTGAGGCGTATTTGAATCGGGTTTGCGGTGGTTTTTGAAGAGGATGACATCAATGATTTGGAGAGGCAAGCTATGGAGGAGGGGGGTGGATCTGGTTTCACACAGGATGGCATTGAGTTGAATGAGTAGTCATTACTAGTGCCAGGATTTGCTAGAGGCAGAGATACATCCAGGATGGAGGACTAGCCACAGACTAAGTCTGACATACTGAGCAAGGAGGGTCATGCCCAGTGCAGACTTCTAGGACTAGACCCTCTAGCTCTACCTCTCCCTTAGTTTCTACTAGAGCTGGGAAGAGGAAGATGTAATTGTAATGATGTATTTACTTTTAGTTTTACATAAATTATTTATTATTTTGCTTCCAGCCATCAACATTCCTCATGAGAATGCGATTTTGTACCCACTTTGTGTTTAAATATATCTAGACTAAGCTTGTTTCTTTTGTGTTCTCATTTATTGACTCATTGGATGCATCTTCTCATTGAATTTTGCAAAATAATGCATTTCTAATTAAATTTAAGCAATTTTTCAAGTTCCAAAGTTTTTTGCCGAAGTTTTTGCTAAAAACTGGCCGAGTTTTTCTTGAATTTTTTTTAGGCCTTGGCGATTTTTTGGCTTTGGCAAGTTTTCCAACTATGGCCACACTGATTAACAGATGATGCATACATGGGTAGGCAGCCAAATTAATGGCAGCCTCATCCTTGCAGCCAAAATTTAGATTTAACACATGCCTGATGCATGGTAAAGACATAAAACGCCATAGTTTTAATTCAGATTAAAAAACACAGAAACCATGAGCAGCAACAACACAAACTGAAAGATTTATGACAGGCCTTCAACAACTTGT
The DNA here is from genome assembly GCA_027943335.1 of Chamaecyparis obtusa. NCBI lineage: Eukaryota > Viridiplantae > Streptophyta > Pinopsida > Cupressales > Cupressaceae > Chamaecyparis > Chamaecyparis obtusa. The sequence continues at coordinate 981,098 of BSBK01003361.1, read as the reverse complement.
GTGCCATCAGTTGATCTCTCTTTGCAAAATCTGAACTCTGTTTTTTTCGTTTTCCTCCAAGAATCTTGCTTTATGAAAAGAGTACCACCCTTTCATTTTTTGTAATGTCCCTTTCCTAATTTGTCCTAGAAGTTGCCCTAATTCACAATCACAACAGATTAGGGTTAGGGTTTACCAAATAAATGCTTTCTTTAATTCCGTGATTGTAATGTCCCCAAATTATTAGTATCCAAATTTGCCCTAGGTTACAATCTCTTATCTAAAGCAAGTAGGTTTTGAGATACCTTTCAATCCGATTGAAGCCCTACAACACAATTAGTGTTTATTTATAATCATAATTCATAGTTAGATTCCTTTAATAAAAAATACCATACAGATCAAATCAATCGATTGCAACAATTAATTTTTAAAGTGACCTAATCATAGAAGTGATAAGGGTAGGTAACTTGATGAGGTGCCTCAAGAAACCTCCTACCCTAGGCCCAAGAGTGGATATATCACCCCCCATGGCCTCATGTGGTCCGTGCCATACATATGAGGTGGCATGCCTAGTGTGGGGTCCTATCACCATTCTCCTTCATCTCACCATGAAGGACCTAGTGTAGGGTCCTATCACTGTTATCCTTAATCATAAAAGTGACAAGGGTAGGTAACTTGATGAGGTACACCAAGAAACCTCCTACCCTAGGTCCAAGAGCAGATATATCATCTCCCTTGGCCTAATGTGGCCCGTTCCATACATATGAGGTGGTGTACCTACTGTGGGGTCATGAACACCCTTTTATCATGGTAGGGATGTGAGGATCATTCACTATAGGGTGCCTCGAGAATATATCCTTCCTAGGCCCAAAGGTAGTCCACTTCTCCCCCTTTGGTCCCATGGGGATTGCTCGGTCAAAACCATGAGGTGGCGTTCTTGGAAAGGTGACCTCATCACCATTCTCCCAATAGTAATTACCTCACTATCCTTACCATGGTTGCTTTCAAAATTCAGGAACATAAAATCCTTTATCCATATATATTTCTTTGATATTGAGTCCTTTTACCATCAATGTATCTGTCACTACTAAATTAGATAATTACAAAATGCATATTAGATATTGATATACAGGTGCATATAAGTCTATAGGGAAGTCTATGTATAATATCAATTAGCATAGTTTATATTTCTATAATAGACACAAAGGCCAAGCAAGACTAATCATTAAGAACATTGAATAATCTATCTATATATCTATTTATATATATATTAACCTCAAACTGATAGTCTAAAGATATCGGGTCTTCTTCCTTTTAATATTTCGTTCTTACTATCGACATGTTTGAATTATTCAGTCTTCCTTCACTTATCTTTGCCGGTGATGCTTTCCCTTGAAGGAACTTCTATCTATTTATATCTTAATGCTTCCATATGAAAGGGTGTATCTCTTTTGAAAAGTGTGGTTCGTTTGAAAGGATCTGTCCTTTTGTTAATACACTTCTTTATGGTTAATTGACACTATTCTTTTACTTTAATTAACTATTCTCCCCAACTATTGTATTAAGTATCTTAATCACAACTTTCCTCTATTTAATCTTTGTTTGCATACATTATCTTGTCTTAGCCGATTTTACCTCATAGTTGCTGCTATTTAAGTCGCATGGTAATTATAATCATTGATTAGCAATTCAATTCCTATGATTGTCTTGGTTTAAGCCATCATCTATTTCTCACGACATCCTCTTAGGAGTCAAATGTAGGAGAAATTGTATTGACTTTTGCATTCAAACCAAGGTATATATTCCTCTATGGTGTTTTGTCATCATTGACCTTCACCATAGAAGAGATATGGAGACAGAAGTCCATGTTCTCGATATTGGAACTAAGATAATAACCATTTATGAAGTTTGCTGGCATAAGTATGTGTTCGAGGCAGGATAATTAAGTCTACGAAAATCTCAGGATTCGGTGAATCATGTTGTGTAGTTTTCCTTGAACTTGTGACTATTGATTTAGAATTCTTTGATTGTATCATGATGCTCATTAGTCATACTGAATTGGTCTTCCTTTGCATATTGAGGGGGAGTACCAATGTGTTTGTCTTTAATTATCCTAGGTGGTTTCCGGTACAACCTATACAAATCAAATGAGTCCAAGTCAATTGATAATCAATGAATTGCTTTATTCATCGAGTCATATATCATATTTGATATAGAGTATGTTGGAAGGATAAATTAATTATCCACCTATATTGTCGGCACAGACCAATCGACTACCCACCATCTACAATTGCAACCACATGTCAATATTGCGAATCTTATCTCATCTCAACAACTCTGATAAATGATCCAACTAGTTCTATCTATAGTGGACTTGACATTTATGATGTATTACTCCATAAATTAATAGATTGGGTTTGTGTTTTGCAGAGCTCAGTCATATGGGTTTCTCCTTTGTCCATGATTTCTTTCATGGTATCAAAGCCCAAGGACAAGATCGGAGTGTTCCAACTTGCAAGAAGTTGTTTAGTTTGTTATATATTATCAGTTGTGGAAGAAGTTCTTTAGCTTCCTGTATATTATTTTTTTGATTGGTATATGATATTAAAGATTTATAATTAGAAATACAAAATCAGGGATTATCCATGTACCCATTGTTCATGCTTCCCAGACCTGACCATTACAACCCCATTAACAGTGATGAAGGGCCACCCCACCCTTACAAACTCATAATCAAATACAAAACAACATAGAGAATAAAAATGCTTCACAAAGCACGGAGTAATAATACTTGAAGATGATTACAATGCTTCCAAATGCTTGAGGATGAGATCTTGACAACTTCTTGAGAAAGATATCATTACAACTTCTTACAATATGAGATTATTACAACTTCTTGAAGAAGAGCCCTTTAAAATGCTCATATGCCTTGCTTATATAGACGCTTACCACCCAAGAGATTACAATTACAACCAATGTGGGATAAAGTTAGGAGAGAGTAGATATAACTATCTTGCTACAAATATTAAATGCAAGATGCATAATATTAAATGATACCTAATATTATTTTTATTTTTACTTTTAAAAATTACCTTATTTCGACTTTCCCTAATTTTTTAAGATTCCTTATTTTTTGGGGATACCCTATTTTTCGGATCCTCTACTTTTTTCGGGAGTTTTCTTCTCTCTCTGTCTCTCTTATTTATTTATTTGTGTATTTATTTTAGTTGATGCAAGATTGTTCTTACACCCTAAATACTCTTGCATCAAACACCTGAGGTAATTCGGAAGTGACCTTGTCACATCTCAGGTGTTTATATGTTCCTATTGGAAACCTCTCTTTTCGCAAATGAACCATGACTTCATCTCCAATATGAAATTCCTTATATCTCCTTTTTTGATCTACCTTAGCCTTGTATTGAATATTCATTTTAGTAATATTTTTTTTTCACCTCTTCATGCAAATTCCTTCAGGTGTTTTGCAAAGTCTTCAGCTCTGGCACTACTCTTTTCTCCTTTGTCCAATTTTCTTAACTCTTAACCATTCCTAGGATTACTTCCATATACAATTTGGAATGGCTATTTACCAGTGCTCCTATTGACTGAATTATTGTATGAAAATTCTGCCTGTGGTAAAATAAGATCCCACCTCTTGGATTTATCTCATACTAAGCATCTCAACAGAGCCCCAAACTCTTATTCGCTACTTTTGTCTGTCCATCAGTCTGTGGAAGGTGCATTGAACTAAACTTCAAATATGTCTTCAACTTTTAACACAATGTTCTCTAAAAGTACCCAATAAACTTGGTTTCTCAATTTGAAACTATGTTCTTCGGTAGACCATGTAGTCTCATAACTTCTTTGAAAAACAATTCTACCACATAAACAACATCATTAGTCTTCTTACAAGGAATAAAATGTGTCATCTTTGAGGATCTGTTTACCACCACAAAAACGGAATCATGTCCTCTTTGGTCCTTGGTAAACCAAAAACAAAGTCCATAATGATATCCTCCTATGGCCTCTCTAGTATAGGTAATGGCTGATATAACCTTTTATTTTGTTTGGTTCCTTTTGCCATTTGACATATTCTACAACTCTACACAAACTTCTTAACAACTTGCTGTAATTGTGGCCGATAATAACTCTCACTAACCATTGCAATTGTCTTATCTCGACCAAAGTGTCCAACCAATCCTCCACTGTGCTTTTTTTATTAGGTTCTCTATCATGGAGCTCTTAGGAATGCATAGATGACTTTCTTTGAATAACATCCCATCTTGGATTATAAAATCCAACCATTTGGTCATGTCTAATGTAATAGGCTCCATGCAAGCTCTCGAGGCCTTGCCAAAATCAGGATCCTCTGGATACAAACTCTTGAGTTCATGGAACCCAACAACTTCGACCTGCATTTCTGCCAACAAATTTTGCCTCCTACTTGGGGCATCTTGACTATTCAAATATTGTAAAGCTTGATGATTAGTAAATAAGACAAACTCCTTAGGCAAAAGAGAATGTCTCTATTTCCTCAGTACTTGAACTATAGCATAAAATTCTTGATCATAAATAAAATATTTTCTTTTGGCATCATTCAGCATTTCACTAAAATAAGCAATGGGTTTACCTTCCTCACTCAATACAGTTCCAATGACATTTCCACTAGCATCATATAGTCTACTAGAAATACTTTATTAAAATTTGGAAGTGCCAAAATAGGTTGTTTTGTAACTTTTCTTTTCAACAAATCAAAACTCTTTGCTACTTTTGCAGGCCACTTAAACTCTTTCCTATCCCCTCTCATTGTTTCTATTAGGGGGCCATAGATACTACTGAAATTTTTGATAAACTTCCTGTAAAAACTAGCCAAACCATAAAAAGATCTCACCTTAGTAGCACTCCTTATAGTAGGCCATTCAAGGATAGCCTTCACTTTCTCTAGGTCCATTTTAAGACCATTTGTTGAGACAACAAATCCCAAGTACACTAACTCCTTCACTAAACTCCACTTCTTCAAGTTAATCAATAAATTTTCTTCTCTTAATTTCTCAAGAACCCTACGAATATGCATCATATGCTCTTCGAATGTTTTATTGAAGATCAGAATATCATCCAAGTAAGCAATAACAAACTTACTCAAAAACTTCCTCAATACTGCGTTCATGAACCGCATGAATGTGCTTGGTGCATTGGTTAGCCCAAAAGGCATGACTAACTGCTCATACAAGCCCTCCTTTGTCTTGAAGGCTGTTTTCCATTCATCTCCTTTTCTAATTCAGATTTGGTGTTATCCACTCTTCAAATCTATCTTTGTGAAGTACTCAGCTTGCTCATTAATCCATAATGTCATCCATTCTTAACAAGGGAAACCTATATTTGATAGTAATCCCATTGATAGCCCAAGAGTTTGTACACATCCTCCATTCTCCATTTTTATTTGGTGCTAGTACTACAGGTACAACACATGGACTCAAACTCTCTCGAGTCAACCCTTTCTGCAACAACCCCTGCACTTGTCTGTTCAACTCTTCACTCTCTGCTTGAGTCATCCCATGAGCTGCCTTGTTTGGTAAACTAGCTCTAGGAATAAGATCCATTTGATGACTTATATTTCTTGCTAGAGGTAATCCGCCAGGTACATTATCAGATACAATATCCTGAAACTCATCCAATAGATCTGCAACTTCTATAGGTACATCTTGTACTTCCGCTTCATCAACTTTTGGAATTAAAGAAAAACACACATGCTCATGCTTTATACCTTCTAGAAATTTCCTTCCATCAACTAAACATATTCTCACATTATTGCATACCTTTTCCTCTGTTTCCTTCAATGGATTTAGCTTATGTTGGACTCCGTCCTTTGTTAAAGAATGGGTATTTGCATACCCATCATGCATTGCATGACGATCAAATTGCCATGGTCTCTCTAACAACATATGACAAACATCCATAGGCATAATATCACATAATACCTCATCATGGTTGTTTCCAGTTTTGAACTATACTAGACATTGTTCATTGACCAAAGCCTTGTGGTCCTTCTCTAACCAAGCAATCCGATAGGGGTTTGGGTGCCTCCTCTTTAACTTCAACTTATTAACCATTTTCTTTGAAACAACATTATCAGTACTACCACTATCTATAATAATATTGCATACTTTAAAATTACACTTACATCTTGTGCAAAACAAATTCTTCCTTTGCTCAGGTTCCTTCTCATCATTTAGTAAGGCTCTTCTAGTAATAAGGACCTCTCCTCTTTCAACATCTTCAGAATGTGAGGACACAACCTCCTCATCTACATGTGCAACTTGTGCATTTTCGCCTGGTCTTATATTTGTCCTCCCTTGATGTTGGGGACACACATAAGCTCTATGGCCTTCTTCTCCGCACTAGAAACACGTTCCACATAAATCTCCTCTTCCCAATCCTCGTCCTCATCCTCGTCTTCTTTGATCTCCATTATCTTGATCGCGAGGACAATATAAATTATTTCTCCTTTGATTCTGATTGCTACTAGAGTCATCATTCTTCTTTTGATCTTCATTTCGGCCTCCATAAGACCATTCACTAGGCTTTCCACCACGACCTCTTCCATTTTGCTTGCTCTCAAACTTCTTGTTTAGTTTTTCTTCTACCTTCAAAGCAAATTGATATTCATCTTCAATGGTAGAAATTCTTACCATTATCAACTCTCCTGAAATACTTAGCCTCAACCCATTTATGTGACGGGCAAACTTATCCTTGTTGGCTTTAGAATGACCTGTTTTAATAAGTATTCGATGGAAATCATCTGTATACTCTTGGACAAATTTTCTTCCTTCAACCTTTGCATTTTCTTCAACAAATCAAGCTCATAGTCAACAAGAATAAAACGTCTCTTTAATTTGTCCATCATATGATCCCATCTTGTTATATTCACCTTCTCTCTTCTATTTCTCTCGAATTGAACTTCTTTCTACCAAATTTTTGCATGACCTTTCAGCTTGGTTTTTGCAAATCTGACACTCTCAGGATCTTCTACTTCATATTCAAAGTGCTTTTCCATATCATTGATCCAATTGATGAACTCTTTTGGATTAAGATTTCCGAAAAATGTGGAAACTTCAATTTTTGGTCTTTTCCCAATCTTGGAGATGACCCTAAAAAACCTAGCCTTGTCATGATCTCTGGCCGTTTCTTGCTCTTCTTCAAACTGTCCTATAGATTCATTGTCACTTTCATCCCTTGCTCTTATATCAACTCCTCTTCGTAGCTCCTCTTGCAATGGTTGCACTTGCCTCTAGAGGGCTCTAAAACCCTCTTCTATCGCACCAACAATTTTTCCACCATGGTTCCTTCATGGAGGCATTTTCTTCACTTGTCTCTTAGACCCACAACCATAGTCTTGGTACAAATTGCCTTACGTTCAGCGATCTGTTTACACACTCAATATCTTCTACTCTAATACCACTTGATGAAGGGCCACACGAACCTTACAAACTCATAACCAAATACAAAACAATAGAGACAAAGAGAGAATAAAAAATGCTGCACAAAACATGGATTGATAATACTTGAAGATGATTATAGTGCTTCCAAATGCTTGAGGATGAGATCCTTACAACTTCTTGAGAAGAGATTATTACAACTTCTTACAATATGAGATCATTACAACTTCTTGAAGAAGAGCCCTTTAAAATGCTCATATGCCTTGCTTATATAGGCACTTGCCACCCAAGAGATTACAATCACAACCAATGTGGGGTAAAGTTTGGAGGGAGCAGATATAACAACCTTGCTACAAATATTAAATGATACCTAATATGATTTTTATTTTTTATTTTTAAAAATCACCCTTTTTCTCATTTTCCCTAATTTTTTAAGGATTCCCTATTTTTTCAAGATTCTCTATTTTTTGGATCCCCTACTTTTTCGGGAATTTTCTTCTCTTATTTATTTATTTATTTTGGTTGATGCAAGATTGCTCTTACACCCTAGGTGCTCTTGCATCAAAAAAAGCCTATAATTTACCTGTACAAAAGCCTAGCATGAGATAAATGCTAATACCCCCTACATCTATGAAATTGGTGCCCATACTATCCAAAATAGGGCAAACTACCTTTACAAACTATTAAAATTGCTACCTTTCTTACCTCACACCAGACACCATTAACACCATTAATAGCAAAGCCCTCTATCAACAAAACAAGGCTACATTCTGTACACAAGGACCTTTACTTTCAAAACACGGCATACCCCAAAATTGGACAAAGATATTACATTTTCAAATTAAAATACTAAAAACAAAACTAAGCACAGGATCCACGCTTACTCGACCTTCTAAATCGTTGGCCCCTTGAACCTCTTCTCCTCTAGAGCTACAACCGTGCATTTTGCTTTGTTTTCGGCCCTAATTTGTGCCAACATCTCCCTTTCTCTCTTCTGCTTCTACGCTTCTTGGGTTTGGATTTGCTCCTTCAACAACTCCCACCCATCATGAGCCTCGTCTCGTCGGTCTTCCATATTTGCATTAGCACTCTAGACCAAAAATGGTTGGTAATCTTGTCCACATTCACCCACCACACGCCAACCTCCTTCAATAGATCGAAATCCTTTCCTTGGTTTGGCAACTACAATAATGGGAAAAGCCCCCCCAACCATTCCAACCTTACACAAGCTTTCAGTACCCATACAACTTCCTCCTTCGACCCCAACTCTAAAGCCCATGCCAACATCATGGAAGATATGTCAATATTCAATCTATATGTCTGCTTCGAATTCAAATATTCCTCACCCAGAAGCAAATCAATTATTTGCCAGAATTGGGGATCATCAATTAAGAAAATTCTCTTCAATCTCTTCCTGGTTATCTCCCCAAGGAAGCATTGTTGTTGCCTTGCAGTGCGCAAGGTGAAATTGGCATCCATACTGCTCTGCAACTCACCCTTCACAGAAAATGTAACAAAACAAATGACGACCATCCAAACCAATGCCTTGGGTTTTAATGGCATCTCCGCCACCTTCTCACGTGTCCCCACTTAGCTTCTTCTAGACACTTCTCCAAATTGAGTACTGAGGTACTCCATGTGGCATACATGTATGCAACGTATAGGGGGGGTGTCTAATCATCTTACATATTCATTAAAAGAGCCTCCCATCTCCCATGTCTTCGTATGATTACCATCAATTATAATGCCGCCCTTCCTTTAAATAATTAATGGTTAGTCTGCATTACACGGGACCAAATTTACTCCCATTCAAACACCTTCTCTTTTGCTTTTAGCATTTTATTAAAAGAGCAGTAATCTTTAATCTCCTTTACAATATACAAGGCTCATTCAAAGGTTTGATACTCCACCCTTCAACTTATAGGTCAAATATTCATGCATCTAATGCCAGTTCATTATTGTCCACATTTTGAAAATCCTCCATCCAATCACCTCAAACAACGTTATTCAGTGATACAACAAATTTGGACATTTTATATGCATTCTCATTCCCTTCCTGTTTCCCATGTGTGATTTTAAGTCTGCAAAGGAGCCTAATAAGGAATTGATTTTCTTTACATACCTGTTAAGAAGCCACATTCCAATTTCACCTTTGCTAATGGCATTCACTATAATCTGCAAGTCCCCTTCTAAGTGAAGCCTTTCCACATTCATTCTTTTGGCTGTCTTTACTGTGTTGAGAGCCGCTTAAACCTCCACCTCGTTATTGGTAACATCCCCAAGACATTTAGCTCCCAAGGGTAGTACCTTGATAATCTCTAGCTACATACCTTGGGCCAGACGGCTCCGGATTGCCTTTAGAAGTGCCATCGAAGTTCATTTTGATCCATCCTTTCTCTGGTGCAGTCCATTCCTTACTCACATCTCCTTGGTCAACAGGATTAACCCTATACTGCCCACTAACAGGCCAGCTTCCTGTATATTATTAGCTGTGCAAGAGTGTTGGAGTTGTCTATAGATCTGAGCGATGGATCTATTTTTTCGGTGCGTGATATGGGATGTGGGTTTTTGGTAGAGTCCAAGACTGGTGATTTATAAGTCCCGGAAGTGATGAAAGTTGTAGTCGATGGAATACAAGGCTACCGCTGTGAGATGGATGCAGATTGCTAGCTGCTTGTGAGTTGTAATGATGAAGTGCTCTATTTTATAGTTAAATCTATGTTTTTGTGTTGTAATAATGAAGTGCTCCAATTGACAGAGTTCTCTGCTCTAATTTGACAAGTATTGAGGGTTGTCTAAAGAATTATGTTAATCTTATGAGGTGGATTTGTGCTGTTAGTGAGACCCTTCTGAGCAATGAATTGTATTCTTGTTGTGCCTAAAAATTGAATCTGCCGGGTGGTGATTTGATTTGAAATCGTCAAAGGTATCTTGTGTTGACAAGTCGTTTGGCTTAAGAAGCTCTATCTCTGTTGAAGCAGATGCTATGAACTATTGATTTGGTACCAACATGAAAAGCTTATAATGTTTTGTTGGATGCGCATGCCACCTGGTTTTTGGATACTTACTATTTATAGTAAGTCAGTTGGGTCAATTCAGCATCTTCAGTGGGTCATGGACAATATCATGTCGATGGTGATTGTTTAATATCGAGTGGAGGTTGTAATAATCATCTGGTATTATTTATTAATTACCGATAAAGTTAAGTTATAAAGTTAAATTAACATATTTAACTTCATTGATATAGGGAATTTAGTTAAAAGGGAAAGTTATTTAAATATTAAATGTCCCCCTTTGTTAAAGGTACTTGGAGACTTAAAATACAAAAAGAAGTTTTAAATGTTTTATCCCACATTGTCTGGAGAAGGAAGTTGATCCATGTGAGGAAGCTATAAAAGACTTTGAAGGAGTTGAGTTGAGGTATGCTGGATTGAATTAGTAAACTTATGAATTGTTTGGAGAGTTCATCTTCAAGGTTTGTGAGGACGAAATCCCTCATGAGCAACAATCTCTACGTTGTTAAAAGATACAGTTTGGGGATTCAATTGGTGATGCATTAAGGTAAAAATCTGATTGTTCAATATAGCTGTGTACTTCTATTCTATATAGTTTCAGTTGTCCAGAAGGGTTTGAATTGAAAGGTTGAAGATTGTGCTTGTGGCCATACTGCTGTGACCGAACTGCCATTGCTAGTAATACTTATCTATCAATTTTGGTGAGCTCATGGATGCCGTGCAAGTCCGAAAATGCCCAGGATGGAGCCGTACCAGTCTGGAAGAGATCTGCAGTAAGCCGTACATGTCTGAAAACACTCAGGCCAGGGCCGTACAGGTCTGAAAGTGCTAAATTGAGGGCAGTAAAACACTGCAGCCATCTAGGGAGTACCGTACATGCTTGAAGGGTGCTGCACATGGTCCAGAATTCTCCTTGGGTGAGACGTCAAGGGTTTTGGAGGAACATTATTGCTGTTAATATATTTAGAGCTCAAGATTGTGACTGAAGCAACCATATATGGTATGCCATTTCATTGTAATCATTGATTGAGCAAGCATGGAAACTTGAAAGATCTGATGTAAATGATTTCAGTATTAGAATTTAAGTTGATTTTCAATATTGCCGTTGTTAGTATAGTAGTTGCAATATAGACGTCTTTGTGTTTGGTCAATTCAATATCCAGCTAAGTAATTGCAAGAAAAAAAAGTGAACAAACTTGTACTGCAAGGGCATCCATTGCACAAGCTTGCACTACCCACAGTGTTCTCTGTCATGCCCCGACCCTAAGCACCAAATAACAAATAATACACACGCACGCACGCACGCACACACACACACAATACTAAGGAAGCTCAGTGATCGGCATCTATTTGAATTCATAACATCCCTAATACAATCAGAAAGATATCAATGCTCAAGAAAATCGTCTTATTTATAAGACTTCTTGATTTTCTGTAGGAAGCAATGTACTAATCCAATAAAGACAAATGGAGAAGGCAGCGATCATACAGCGATTAAATAAGGATAATAATGAACAAAATGATGGCTTGGAGAACAGTGATTAATAGGAGCCGCAATATATTAACCGGTGATTCTATTATTTTAAAAGCGATGATTAGTATGAAAGCAAAAGAAACAATATTCATATTATGTTTATACAACAATTGATAAATAACAGGGATTAAGGCGTCTGAAGCAGCAATTGATTGATGAACAAGGCAGTGATTGGTTTTGGTTATGAAGAGGCATCATTAAGAAAGATTATGGCCATTCTTAAAGGTCGGTAACTTCTAAGTGTTGTCTCTCTTCGCAGAGACATAAAGATATAAAATACAGAAGAGTATGTTGGAGGAGGGCATCAAGGAAGATAGAAACAGATTGGTAATTGAGAAAAGAGATCTGCAATTCAGAATACAAGCATATTTGGATCTAGTGAATGTTGTGGTATGCATGAGAATTTTTAGGATATGTATACTTAGTGTATGCAATGTGGATATATATGGGTGTGCTTGTGCTCTTCAAATATCTCTTATCAAGATGTTAATAAACTTTATTATGCTTCTTTAATTAAATAAGTTGTATATTTTTAATTGCCACAAACAATCATTACGGAAATGGAGGGAACTACAATAGGGAAAGGTGGCAGATGGGTTCCCTTGAATTTAGTAGGCCACCCCAAGGGATGAAATCAAGGTGGATGTTTTTGCCACTTGTGGGCCAAGGAGCGAGTTCTCTTTGCTAGATGTTGCACACTCTTGGGCTTAATTGGGCTGAACAGTATCCAACACCCTTTATAGCTTTCCTCACCAAACCCTACTATGGTTGATTTAGGGAAATGGAACCCTTGGTGCTTAATCTCTAAGATCAACAAGTTGCATGGTTTATCTAAGTAGGTTAAAATGATTATGGACATATATTTATATTTTTTGTTGAATGCCTAACACTAATAGAAATGACTCAACGAATAATCTTACGAATTATCTTTCAAATGTTATTTAACATGGTTGCAGGACTTGTTGACGAGTGTTTACACCAACACAGAATAAAGTGCCAAAACATTCTATCCTCTCTTGATCAAAATCACCATGTATGCTAAGATTGCATAGAAGATCATAGAGGCGACTCGAAGATTCAAGCTATTAACTTGCGACTTTAATGTGGAGATGAGCTTGTTTGGATTGATGTATGCTAGTTATGCAAGGGGACTTATGCTAGCTCACTTAGACTTATCAATCTAACTTGCGAATGATATGGTGATGTAAGTGCATCAACTACTTCTAACTTTGATTTTGAAATAAAGTGCAAATGAGATATGGGTTTAGAAAGCTAGTACTACTTCTTCTAATGGAAGACAATGTTGATGTTGTGGTGAGACCCCTTCGCCTAGTCAACTATGCTTAGGAGGGTGCAATCTTCAAAGGATGCGAGTATGATTTTTATATTGCCAATACTCATTAAAGACCCAATGATGATGCAATTTAAATGAACATCTCCAATTGAGGTTTTTCTTGCAATTAAGCCTAGACTGACCTCACACCATTGTTTGCAATCAACAAACACCAAAAGGTATGGACAATAGTTTCACTATGCATTCAACAAGAACAAAATCTTTCATCATCTAATCTATCCAACTATTTTACTTGAACCATTCTAACTCTTTCTTAAACAACTTCAAAGTAAATGAGGAATGTAGGAAACCATGCAATACTTCAAAAAGTTCACAAGTATTCACCATGCAAAGACAACAATGAATAAGGAGAAAATTTGGCAGTATATTAGCAACAATTTATTCAACGATCTCTCCTTTTACAAATGAGAGGAGCAAGCCTTATATAGAGAGCTCAATTACAATGAATGACCAAGATTAACTTGAGATCAATGTTCCAAATTAAGCCAACAAAACCCAAATGCAATTGCATGCTACAAGCTTTAAATGCTTATCCAATTACAATTGGGCACCAACTTGTCGGCCAGTAAGAAAATTACATTGCTTTTGAGAACCAATGAAAAAATTGTTTAGGTAGAGACATTAGGTGAACTCCACATGGACACTGTAACAATTTGATTGGTTGACCTTGGACATGTGGAACTAGAGTTTTGTGATTGGTTAAAGATGAGTGGGCGCCACCTCAACATGCTTATCTTGTACACTTTATTGATTTCTTAGAGATGATGAAGTATCTCTTGACACTTAACATTATTATGTCTTCAATTGTGATGGCACATATTCCCAAATTGCTTAATCTTCATAAATTTTCTCTATCCTTTTCCTTTTAAAACCCTCTTATTAACATGATTTTTGAACTTGCTTGTCCTTGAAATCTTAACGACTTCTTGATGTCCTGACCTTGATCTTGCATTTGGGTTTGCATCTTCACTTTGACCTTCAATCTTGAACCATCCTCTTGCTTGCACTCTTGATGAATGTCTTGCCTCTTGTTGATACTTGAAGTCTTCATTTTGTACTTGCTTGAAATCTTGAACTTGATCTCGCCATAGTCTTCCCTTGTTCTCGAGCATCTCCTTCCTCCATTTCACCTTGCAAAACCAAAGAAATGATTGCATCAAGTTTGTAAAATGGTGAATATGGATAAGATTAAAGTATTGTGAAAATAAAACAACCCCTTTTCCATGACATGATTTCAACACGATACTTGGATGAAAGAAACTTTACTTGTAAACACTCTTAATAGCAACCGTGCATTGGTATTAATTTTAAATTTGATTTCCTTTCAATTTTGATTGATTTTCCTTGGTGAATTCACCTTCTGTTTGTTCATATCTGCACTTGTTTCAATTACCTCACCCTAACACGAGGTCTCCTTTGGTTGATAAAATTGTTTGGAATGGAGAGGTTGACTTGTATTTGTAATTAAAGGTGGGAGGTGAAGTGTTTCAAATTAGCCCATGTTGGAGCCTCAAGGAGGTTAGAATTCCGATCTCCCTTGGGCTCATGATCCCCAAGGAAGGTCGGAATCCGACCAGCCCTTGGGCTCGAGTCCAAGGTAGATGCTTGATCCTTCTCTCAATTTGCACATAGAAAACTTAGCTCCCATGCCCTCCAACTTGGTTTCTCATTCAGATTTCATGATTCTTTGCAATTTCCATGCAAAGTTGCATTTAGTTTTGTCACCTTTGCTTCATCAAACTCAGAATTTTTTCTTTAGTCTTTCAATCATTCCCTTTTCCAATCACAAAACCCTGCAAATGCCCATTTTCACCCCAACTTCACCTCCTTATGCTTTGATTTCAACCTTCATACTTAAGCGAATGGGATGGTGGTTGGGTGTAGAGCCCCAAGAGAGGTCAAAATCTGACCTTCTCTTGGGCTTGCCCAAGCTGGCCTGTTGATGTTTTGTAGCTTCAGTCGGATAAACACTATGAGTCAATACTAGTAAAGTGATGTATATTTATATATATACAAATATTATTATTATGTAAATATTAGAGAAATTAATATAATACTCAAGAGATATTATATATATATATATATATATATATATATATATATAATCATAATTGTCATTATACTAATTACATAATAATGAATAGACATGTCCCATCATGGGACATGTCTCTTCTTTTCTCATTCTCAATATAAATGCAAGAGATTGTTGCATTTGGAAAACACATAAAATGATATAGTGCTATTACATTTGCAATTATCCTAAAAATTTAACATTGTATTAGAGCCAAGTTGCAAATGTAAGAGAGTAGTTTGTTGATGGTGAATGTGTGACTGTCACAAAAAATACAGTCTCAATACGAGGACCATATCTCACAAATGCACCGTTGGATTTTGCTGAATTTTGGATATGTTGGTGATAAACAAATTTAGAAGAATCTCACCGGAGCAATTGGATAAAAAATGTCAGATTCAAAAGTTATGATCGACTGTGTAGAGGTCTATGCAAAAAAAATCAGTAAAAAAGCGAGGTTCCTTCTTTAAAAGCCTAACCGCTTGAAGGGAGATCCAATCATATTGAATGTTGTCATTGTGTATAGAACCTTTGGATATTCAAGAAAGGTCAAGTGAAGAATTATGGTAATGTTCAAGAACGACGACATCATTTTGGGATTTTGCATGATATTTTCTATATGGGCTCACCTTACAGAATGAAATACTTGAAATTTATAAAAGATAAGTATTTCATGTTTTATTAATGCACATAATTTTTGAGTTTGTAATTCATGCTATACTATTGGTTAGTAAAATCTGATATGCTTCTATCATTGGTATTTCTGATCGAGATAGTTTAGTGAGCTATTTGTAATCTCTCTCTGACATACCTTCAGGACAGACGCACACGATAATTGCATTCAAGGGAGAAAGAACTTGATGCTTGCAAACGAATTGATGATTGAGACTAGATGCAAAGGGAGTTTGACATTTCAAAAGAGGTCAAGAAGATAAACTTGAGCTTCAGAGGGAGAAGATGGTTTAGTCAACTTGTGATAATCTCGATCATATTGATTGAGAGGGAGTTCATTATTGAAGGTGAAACATTTCTGATGTAAACTTGATATAATTGATTATTATACCAATGAATCATGAATGTTTTTAATGGGCCTGCCCCCTGTGTAAATCATGAGGAAGTGACGACTTCCAAATGATTATCACTTGTATTTGTAGAAGTTATTGGAAGGTGACGATCTTACAATAACTTAAATCATGATATACATTATTTATAATGTTGAAACAAATCATGATGGATTAAATCAACAACTAAGTGTTAGATGTCATTAGATTGACGGTCTATGAGTTGTTTGTATAGATATATCTTGTAAATCAACAACTAAGTGTTAGATGTCATTAAATTGATGGTCTATGAGTTGTTTGTATAGATATATGATAGGTATTTGGTGAATATCATGTGTTGATATTCTGCAGGCCAGTACCTTATTGAGTATTTGGTGAATGTCATATGTTGACATTCTGATAGGTCAATACTCAAGGTATCAAATGGATAGAATCGCCGATGGAGGCAATCCACTTGAGAACTTGTGGATAGAATCGCCGATGGAGGCAATCCACTTGGGAACTTGTGGATAGAATCGCCGATAGAGGCAATCCACACTAAAGCTCGTTAGTTTGTGGATAGAATCGCCGATGGAGGCAATCCACACGAGAGCTTGTGGATAGAATCATTAATGGAGGCAATCCACCTGAGAGCTTGTGGATATAATCGCCGATGGAGGCAATCCACACAAGAACTTGTGGATAGAATCGTCGATGGAGGCAATACACATATTCAGACTATGTTTCTATTGATTACATCTTGAGGATGATGCCTTTATTGCTTACATCATATGATTGATGTTGTCAAGTGTCTTAACTCTTAAGTGTTGACATTGAATTGATTTATCCTCCCTAGCTAAGAGGGAGTGTTGATGTATATCAAAGATTTATTAATAATTTTAACAATAAAACTTAATAATTTATAAATAACACCTATTAATAATTAATTAATAATAAACTTAACAATTTATTAATGAAACTTATTAATGAACTAACAATTTAATAATAAAAACTTAAATATGACAATAAGATTAATTTATTTAAAGAATTAAATTATTAAACGTAACATAAACATAACTTAAACTTGATAACAATAAAAATTAAACTAATAAAAGTTTTGAAGTTGAATTTACACTAGCAATATAAAAAGGTGAAATGAGATTTTAACACTAATAATGATAATGAAACCAAACAATGAAAATGTAAATGCTGAGATGTAAATTAGACTAACTGTCACCCACTAATGGAAGTTATATTTGAAGAAGAGTAAATAAAAATATGCAGATTAAACCGATAATAAATAAATCAGTCAAAATTAATTTGAATCAAATTTAAAACAGACAAAAGAAAATTGAATATACAGCTAAAATTAGTTAAGAGACTAAATGAAACTCCTGCAAAATGAGAACAATGCAGAGAAGACCAAGAATAGTTAAGTTTAGAAAACAGTCTGCAATAAAACTGCAGAGGAAAAGTGAAATGCAGCCAAATGTATAATAATAATTTCAAAAAAGTTATTGAACCTGCAGATGAAAAAAATTAGCAGAGTGATAAGCAATTCGAACCAGTGATAAGTTTCAAATGAAAGAAGGAACACGTTTTTGAAGAGGATTGCGTGAGACAAATTCAAACCAGTTTGTTAGAGGATTGCGTGTATGGCTACTCAAAATTATAGTTACTCTTTGCAGAGATTTCGTAGAATTGAAGATTCTACTTTCAATATAGTTACTTATCAATATAGTATTGAGATCAGTCACAGCAGGGAGCAGTCACAGCAGGGTGGAGGCACGCACTCATGCTGGGAGCAGTCAACAAGGTTGCTCAAACCCAAGCAAGAGGCTCATGTAAGGCACAGATAAAGCCCTGTGTTTCGTTTTTGTTTATTGTGAGAAAAAATAAAGCTTCTGGGAACCAGATTTCTGTTCTGTAGATCTGTCGTTATTGGTGAAGGATGCTATAAAAAAAGGAGAAGATCTGCAGCAAATATCAAAGTCGGATGCTATAAAAAAGGAGAAGATCTACAGAAAATATCAAAACAAATAAAACAAATAAAACAGCATATGTGCGATAAAGGTTGGCAGTGTTATTTCAAAATATTAAAAAAGGATGTTGAATATTGTTTAGGCTGGACGTATTTGCTGCATTTTTGTTTTTTGATTCAAAACGTTTTTAAGTAAAACATTTTCTTCTTTTAAAACGTTTTGATTTAAACAAACCAAAAAAACGTTAAGAGTTAAAAATTATTGACAGTTAATATCCGCAATTCTACCAAAAAAATTGCATTACGTTCAAATACAGCAGAACCGAGCTGAAATAAGAAATATAAGAATTTATAACTAGTGCTGCACACAGCAAAATGTAAACAGCAGAGTTTTAACTATGATTAAAAAATAGAGTTAGATACCAGATTTAATAATAGATTTATAAGATTAATACAGAGATAATATTATAAAATAGATGCTGCAAGAGATGAAAAATGTAAGCAGGGATAATGAATCAAAGATGTAATAAAAACAAATGAATATGAGATAAAATGTAAATCCTGCAACAAAAAAATGTTAGATATACAGATATATAGCAAAGCGATAGAGCTGCTGAAAATGAATAGTGACAAGATTAAACATGGTATAAACTTGCAAATACGATTGTTAGAATGATCAAAAAGAGCAAGAAAAGAAAATAAATGGACTTAGATCTGGCGGCAAGCCATCTAGAACTAAGATGTTAGATTTGCAAAAAAAATAATGAAGTAAAATCTGCAAAAAAAAAAACGGTTAAATAACAAAAAAAAGTTTTCTCCTTCACAACCGAAATATCTTTCAAATTTCCCTACATGCAACACTTAACAAACAAGGGTTAAACCTGCTCTGATACCATGTTAGAAGTGTTAAAAAAATGAAAACAAGATTTTTAAAATAAATCAAGAAAGTGAAGTGCAAGAAGGATTTTACCATAAGCCAAGATAGAGATGAAGTTGAAAGATCAATCACCAAAACATGAGAATACTCCAAGAATCCCAACAAAGAGCCACGAGATTTTTGTAAGGGGAAAAGCAAAGAAAAAACCCTTTGTGTATTATGAATGAGACATGAAAAGCCTAGAGAGAGAGAGAGAGATGAAATA
This sequence comes from Chamaecyparis obtusa, assembly GCA_027943335.1. Lineage (NCBI taxonomy): Eukaryota > Viridiplantae > Streptophyta > Pinopsida > Cupressales > Cupressaceae > Chamaecyparis > Chamaecyparis obtusa. The sequence continues at coordinate 961,550 of BSBK01003361.1, read as the reverse complement.
TGAGCAAAAAGCTCAATACAATAATGATAGAACTAATAAAAGTTTAGAAAATTGTGTAGGAAATGTGAGAAAAATTATGTCAAGTGTGTGAAGAAGCATCTCTTAAGTAGAGATGAGTGAAAGAGTTTGCATGTAACTCTCATGTGAATGAATGCCACATTCATACTAGGTGTGTGCCAAGTGTGAGCATCCTCATAAGGAGGAATAAACTAATTTCCTTATTAAAAAAATTACAAAATATGAGTTGTCCTCCCACTTGGACTAGAGGACAAAATTACATGTAGAGATTTCTCTAGGAATATCCTAAAATTAAATAAAAGGAGGACACCTTGGTTTATCCTCAAATTAAATAAAACAACCAAGGAAAGACTACTAATTCTAACATTTCTCAACTCCATGGATTGGATTGCAAGTGGGCGGTGTTTGAACAAAGTGCTTGAAGAGGAGTTAAAGGGTGGCCGGGGGTATGGAGCCCCATAGCAGATCGAAATCAGACCTGCTCTTGGGCTCAGCCAAGGCTCCAAAATTTCCATGTATTTTAATTTTCAAATTTTCATTTCCACTTAACTTGTCTTCCAAATTTGCATTTCAATTACTTTCAACCATTTGATTTATTGATTCATTCACTTGCAATCTGAATTTATCTTCTTTTGCTCACTTCATCCCCAGATTGGCTTCATTGTTCCGTCGCTTTCAATTTGCATATGGGCTGCTTGAGGGTTGCTACTTCATGATGATTCAACATTGAAGCATGATATACAAGAAATGACACCATAAACGAGTTTCACATCAACATGGGAAAAGATTGGTGATACAAACCTTGGCCTATTTGATATAAACTTGATAAGGGATCAATGTTTGGGCTCAATCTATCCAAAGAAGCAAAGAGAATGGTAAAAAATGGTATAGTACAGCCTGTTGCCTTCATACCTTCTATTTAATAGAGGAAGTTGGCATTAGAGATTGCAAAGCACTACAATCCATTAACAAGGCAAGTACTTACACCGAAAGGGAGTCTCGTGGTCTCGCTCACAGCGGAAGATAGAAGGGAAGCTTTTAACATCCCCAAGCATAAGGTTGATGTTCTCAAGACTAAGGGGAAAGCCTTGAAAGATTTCGATAGCAAGTCAAGTCACTATATCAACCTTGTCAATAAGGAATGGCTAGCTGGACCAAAGAGAAATCGTTCTCAATTGCCCAAGTTGACAAAGTCTTAGTGAACTAGTGTAAGTCTTGTTGTGAGGTTTTCACACCATTGTCCCATTGCAAATGGGGACCCCCTCTTTTTTGCTTGGCAGTGGGGTAGTTTTCCTAGGTAGTCTTAGTTCAGTGGCAATTTTCAATTCTCCGAGTCTAAGAGATTAGTTTGAGCAACTTTGGCTTGCTAGGGAGTCAAGTCAATTAGGGATATGAGTGAGAGCTGGGCCAAGCTAGTCAAGGATGTGGAATTGAAGTCGAGATCTGTGATGAAATGAATTAGCCAAAGCGTAAAAGGATGAAGTGATGCAAAGCAATAAGAGATGAAGTTTTAACCTGAAATCATTGAAAGTTGTTAAGGTTCCTAATTCCAATCTAGCAAAAGTTGTGAAAATTCTTGGAAAATCCTTGTTCTAGTATCAAGTTTATCTTGGAAATTTAGGAAAAGCTATGGGAAAGAACACTGATGAAGCGTGCTGATTGCTAAAATTTGACTGAGTCTGAAAACTTTTAGGATCTAAAATCTAGAATCTCCATTATAACTCCTAGAAATCTGAAACCACTCAAATATCCACTGGAACCAAATCAAGAATGAAAGGAAGTCATGAGAAATGAAGTCCAAGATATGAAAAGTAAGTAACAAGCCAATAGCTTGATGATCTTGGGAGCTAATTTTCCAAAGTTGAAGTACTCCCAGGAGGAGATCATCAAGCTATTGGTTCGTCAAGTCAATCAATCAAGGATATGAGTGAGAGCTGGGCCAAGCTAGTCAAGGATGTGGAATTGAAGTTGAGATCTGTGATGAAATGAATTAGCCAAAGCGTAAAAGGATGAAGTGATGCAAAACAATAAGAGATGAAGTTTTAACTTTAAATCATGGAAATTTGTGAAGGTTCTTGATTCCAATTTAGGAAAAGTTGTGAAAATTCTTGGAAAATCCTTGTTCTAGTATCAAATTTATCTTGGAAAGTTAGGAAAAGCTATGGAAAAGAATACTGATGAAAGCGTGCTGATTACTAAAATTTGACCGAGTCTGAAAACTTTTAGGATCTAAAATCTAGAATCTCCATTATAACAATTTGAAACCACTCAAACATCTTGATAGTATATACATAAAATATAACTTAAAGTATAAGTCATGACTTATACAATGTTATATTTTATGTTCCGCCCTGCCACTTGACCCTCTTATTTCTGACCAGCTCTGAATGAGTTACATGACAACACACTTAAACATTTTTTTTCACCCTTTGCAATAGTCCTCAGAGCACAGGACTCTAGTTCTGACAGCTAGTGAAATTCTGCCCTCTCCTCCTTGATCAGTCCGAGACCCTCCAAAATTCCGCCCAAGATAAGATGGTCTCCAATCAAGCATGAGGTGAAATTCAAGTTTGTATTGGTGAAAGAAACCAAGAGGAGTGAGTGAAGAAATGAATCAAGTTAAGTTTTATGGCTTGCAATCAGATTGAAAGATGCAGATCCTTGGCAAAATCCACTGGAACCAGATCAAGAATGAAAGGAAGTCATGAGAAATGAAGTCCAAGATATGAAAAGTAAGTAACGAGCCAATAGCTTGATGATCTTGAGAGCTAATTTTCCAAAGTTGAAGTACTCCCAAGAGGAGATCGGATTCCGAATACCTCTCAGGACTTTAGTCCCGAGAGACCCTAGATTTCCGCCCCTCTTATGAGCAAAGTCCGAATAACTAGTCAAACTCCGCCCAAGTTTAGGGGTATTTCAATACAAAATCTTAGCTTCAAGCCGATGGAAGTTATGAAAATTGAACATAAGAAATGAAAACCAATTGAAATTTTGGAGGAAAGTGATCATATTTTGAAGTTGAATGTGAGTGAAAATCAGAATTTGGAGTGGATTTCAGTCAGCAAATGTCAATCAGAATGAAAAAAAACATGGGTATAAGCCTTAAAAAAAAAGATCTTGAAACATGAAATATAAATTAAAAAGACTGAATTGACAAATTGGAAACCATTTAAAGGAGTGGGTAGTCCTAACAAAAGGTCAGAATCCGACCATGTGTCAGGACTTCTGTCCTGACAGCAGGTCGGAATCTGACCTGGTCTTAAGACTTTTGTCTCAACAACAACCAAAATTCCGCCCTCTAGTTTTGGTCCAATTTAAGTTATATGTTGATTCTTGCATGGAAATATGAACATTTCGGTGTATAAATTAGGATTCCTCATGAAAACAAGCTTGATTCAAGTGGGTTGTAAGATCAACTTTTCCATGAAAAATATGAAAATCTAGCCTTGGACCAAAGAAAATTCACGATCAAAGTGCAATTTACCTCCTTAATTCAATGAGAATTCTTGATCAAGTTGGTTTAGTAGAAGAAGTTGATTTAAAGCAAATCTAGATGCAATTTCATATCATGTGAACTTTTAGATTTTCTCAATATTGTTTGTATTTACCATTTTGTGAAGCTGAATAAAGCTCCTTTCTCTTGTTTTGCAAGGAAAAGTTAAGATGCTCGTGGACATAGAAAGATTGTGGCAAGATCAAAAGGGAGATGGATACAATAACGTTCAAGTAAAAGAAGGTTTTCACTTCAAGATTTCAAACCAATACGATATGAAGGATTGAGTAATCCAAGTATTTACAAGACCAAGCTCAAGACTTCAAGCAAGAAGATAATTCAAGGTTGAGGATCAAACCGAGGAACTCAAAGATCAAGATCAAGATGGAGTTCAAAGAGCAAAGAACGAGGAGGATGAACAATTTACAAATTTACAAATAAAGAAGATTATCAAAACTTGAATTTCCTTCAGAAATCCACGTTTATTTTGATGGTCCAAGTGCATGAAGGACTTCATCACTTCAAGAATATCAAGGTGAAGAAGCTGAAAATGAGAAAATTTCCAAGAGCAAAGATGAAAAGTTCATGAAGTTGAAACAATTTACATGCCATCACCATCAAACTAGGGCTGGAAAATGTTGAGTATCAAGAGATATTTATCAAGTCTATAAGATAAACATGTTGAAGTGGCACCCACTCATCTTCAACCAATCGGAAAATTCCAGTTGCACGTGTCCAAGAACATTCAATCAAACCAGGCCAAGTGTACATGAGGAGTCCACATCATGTCTCTACGTAACCTATCTTTTGACTGGTTAATAAAATAATTTTAATTTTCTTATTTGCTCACATGGTGGTGCTTTTATGTAATTGGACAAACATTTAATGCTTGTAGCTGTTAGGTAGATTAGGGTTTTGTTGGCATCACCTTGGCCCTTGATTTAGCAAATCAATTAGAGCCATTCATTGTATTTGAACAACTATAAAAGGCAAGGCCTTGTCATTTGCAAGGGGGAGACTTGTTGAAATTGTTGCCATAATGCTATCAAAATAATTACTAATTCATTGTTGGTCTTCATGGTGGATTACTTGTGTTGCTTTGGAGTATTGCATGGTTTCTACATTTCCTCACTTAGAAATGGATTTCATTTTATGTTGATTAGTAGTGTTTAGTTGAATGGAATATATTTTGGATGCATCTTTGTTGAACTCGCTTAGACCAAACCACTTGCTGATTGTAAGTTTGCCTTGCGTGGTCGAATGAGATATTTATGAACTTTACTTTGATTATTGTTTGCACATTAATATGCATTGATGGATGATGTTAATGGAATGGTAATAGTTTGAACATCTAACATCTACCTGAAGAGATCACACGTGTGTTGATGTCGATGATTAAATTAAGTCTAGTAGAGTCACAAAGGCATTCATCATCTCTTGCATTCTAGGAGGAGAATAGCTTTCTAAACCCTTTGTCTTTGCAGTTTGTTTGGTTAGAATTGGTTGAAGTAGTTGATATCTATTGAATGAACAATGTAATTCCTTTTTGATACTCAACATATCATAGCATTACAATTGAATTGAATCCACAACTAGAAGGAACCTTGGGGTTGTGTCATTTGATAACACAATCCATATACATTTTTTAGTATATGAGCATCCTTTTTCAAGAGAGAGTTGGAGATTTGGTGTTTCATTTGGAAGTCTAAGTATTTGATTTTTCATGTTGTAGTGGCATAAAACTCGCATCAACTAGTCCCTTTGTGATACTAGCATATCACATCGTTACAACTGAATGAAAATCCACATTAAGAAGGAACCTTGGGGTTGTCTCATTTGATCACACAATCCATATACATTGTTTAGCATATGAGCTTCCTTATTCAAGAGAGAGTTGGAAATTTGGTATTTCATTTATAACACTAAGTATTTGATTCTGCATGTTGTAGTGGCAAAAAACTCACATCAACAAAAAATGGTGCTAGAAGGAGGACCTTGTTCGAAGTTCACTCGAGAGTTTGTCAACAAGTTAAAGATGGTGTAACATGGTGCTTCCTCAACCACAACGACCAAAAAGAAAGGGGGAATCACCTCATACGATATTATTGCAATATTTCACATATTTTCTTGGAAGCAGAGAAAGAGTGGTCGACAATACTTGGATATTGTTGATCTGTTGGATAAGGAAGAAGAAAAGGCCTAGAGGATAGAAAAACAAGTCCAAGAAAGGCTAGAATGCGAAAGAGAAAATTGAGAAGCTATCAACATAGTTGACGACGACTTAAAATGGTGTTGCCCATTACACTTACTATCTAGTTGTACAACTACGTTTGGACGTACAAACAACACCGGAAGATATCATCACAGATTTGGGTGCCTTTATTTGGACGAAAGGAGTGACAACACACATTATATAGTGGCTTGGGTTATTTTCGAAGATGAAGAAGTTGGTATAGAGCAAGAAAGAGAAAGGAGTAGAATTGAAAGGCAGATTGAGGAGAGAATAGTACATGAAAGAGCAGAAAGAATCCAGTGTGAAAGAGAAATCCACAGGGAACGCCAACAAAGAAAAGAAAAAAGATTAGCTCAAGAAAATCAAAGGAGAGAAAATCAGAACTAGATACAAGCTAGATAGGAAAATAGGTTCATTCTTGCCAAAGAGGTTTGAAAGGATACAATCAAAGAGAAGACAAAGAACATTGCGATCAACTCCAAAACAAGAGGACAATTTGGTAGAATTGTAGTTCCATAGAAAAGGGAGAAATCATTGGGTAGCTCACGTTGCAAGTGAAGCTAGTCCTTCAAGTCAAGCAAGATCAACTCCAAGTCCGACAGTTCCAATTCAAGTAACTCAATCCCAAGTTCAATTTACTCAAGCTCAAACGACGCTTGTTCAACCAACGCAAGCAGCAATGGCAATATCGTGGATACAAGATAATGCATCTCCACTGACTTTCTCTACTTATCATGATTTACCAAAGAATCCAAAACACTTCTACTTTGAGTTCCATGTCAGTGATCCCAACCGAACGGTAGATGAGCATGTCAAGATTTTCGAAGATGCTTTGTGTAACAAGAGGATTCAACATGAGGATGTTACATGCAGACTTTTTCCTCATTCATTAGGAGAAGAAGCCTTCTACTGCTTCGATCATTTACCAACCTTGTCTACATCTACATGGGACCAAATGAAAACAACGTTCATTGGAAAGTTTGGAATCCCTATCACACCATTAGATTTGCATAATCAATTTGCAGACATTAGGAGGCAAGAGCATTGTCATGTCCCCTTTCTAGCGACATGATATTCACAGTAGATTTGCCTATCATGGACTCTCGTAGGCAGATGATTTTGGTGAGAGAGTCATCTTGTTGATTATTTGGAGATTAGTTGGTCGTATTTGCTCTTGGAGAGATGTTGTTGAGCCTACTTTCATTATTATGTGATATTCGGGCCTACATGTTATAATTTTAAGTTGAGATTGCACTTTTTATTTTATAAAGTTATTTTATTATAAAGTGCATTATAATGAGATTTTTATAATGGATGCTTCTAGAAGTTCTTAGTAACTTCTTAGAAAAAGTGAATAAATAGAGGGCTTGGCCTCTCATTTGGTTACACTTGACTTGATGATTTTACTACATTTTTCTCTATGAGCATTTGTGGCACCATCTAGGTCTGCAGATTTTCAGTTGATCTTTGGGAACAGAATCTCCTAAGGGTTTGCATAACTGAGGAGGTGAAATAGCTTTTGAAGGGTTGCACATTGGTAGTGGTACTCAACCATTTCATGTTGAGCTTCATTGTGTATTCAGACTTGGACTGAGATTTTGATATTGTGGAGTCTATTTGGGAAAGAGATCACATTATTTTTCCTTTGGAGGGTTTCACAACTTGCTGGGCAATATTTTATTGCAATTCTGATATCATATTGGGAATTTTCGAAAGTCTACCTGGAGGCATATTTTGACATCATAGGGCCTTTGAAACTGGTCCAAAATTCATGCAATTGACACCTAAATATTCCATTGGCATTGGCGATTCAGGATATATCATTTTCAGCAGTTTTGGTTGAAGACAAAAATTAATATATTTTTTGTACAGTGCTGTACTGTACGTCCTGCACCAGTACTGTGTACAGAATGCATTCAAATTGCAAGGAAGGGGTTCGTATTTCATCTACAGCATCAGCACATTCATTATAATCAGCTGCATCACTTCCAGGTTCCTCTTCTCAATTTGTAATTGTTGAATACATGTTCGTATATCATTTGACTATGAGGGTTTGAGTAGACAGTCATTGCTGTACATGATAGTTGCATATCTAAATATTGTTTGCTGTCATATATCATGAGATATTAAGAATTCAGTCTCTATTTTGTACCCAGCTACATAAGATATTTGTATCTTGAATAAGTGATTTAATGAGAATGTCAAATCTTTTGTAATCAGTCCTATCATTGCATTGCATATTTAGTAGAAGGTCTTAAGGTGCCAAGTTATTTGAGTTTGCACATCTATTGTAAAAGAAATCTCTATTTCATTGAATGAATATATTGGCACTGATTTGCACTATTGAGTTGAGTGGATTTGTTGCTCAACAATTTTCATATTCAGTCTTTACTTTCAGCAGTATAGTTGACTGCTTGCCAATTGTTTGACGGAATTCCATAGTACAATATCAGTGGTTTAGTGATCTTATTAGTGAGGGTCATTACAAGCATGATCCAATAAGTTTGTTCAACAATCGTTTTCACAAAGCATACACAAGATTGCAAGCTCCATACATGGTTCAAGATGTGGGTGCACTTGAGATGTACTACAATGCCTTGGATTCTTCTACATCCATGTTCACAAGACATTCACATCCTGTTGTAGAAAATCTAAATGAGGCTTATGCTAGAGCAATGGAAGGAGGCAAACATATGAAATAGAATATATCAGGACCATTGATGAGTTTGGGACCAACAGTTGCAAGTAATCAAATCCCACAACCTTCGTTTCAAGCTACATCATATCAACTCATGTTGCATCTTGGGGCTCCACTTTCGTAGGCACCTTCGACCCTACTTGTATATCTCCAAGGTGCAAGCACATCTACAAGAACACAAGAAGAGAAATATGAGATAAAAGAGTTTATTGCTCAAATCAAGAAGTTATCCATAGAGGTTACATATCTAAGAAATTAGAACAATCAACTTTAGAGCATGCAAAGGAATTTCCAAGGGCAACAAAGTAGACATTAAGGAGGCTATCAAGGTAATTACCAAAGAATTTTATTTATTTTTTGATCCGTAAAAGGCCGAAGCCCTGAATTATATTTTATTTATATATAAATTAAAAGTTTTTACATAAAAACCCCGCTCAGTGCAGGCCCTGGTAGGAAAGAGCGGGGTTGAGAAAACCTCTAGCCGTGCCCGGGACATAAGTCCTGATACTGATACATGATTTCCGTGGGCATTCCCACGACTCGATATCTATCGAGATTTTTCTCTAAAATACATACATAATTACAGTGGGCATACCCACTGCTCGATACTTATCGAGGTTTTAAAGTTACATTTATTACATTGCTGATTGAAGAATACATCTCTATGATTCATACAAGTAGATTATTAGTCCTATCGATATCTGTTCTAGAGCCTTTGGTGGTATAGTGGTTTAGATGCCGGCTTGATAATATCCTCCTGAAATGCATACCAGAAATCTTCCAACCCATATAGTTAAAGAAATACATTATAATTAAGACAAAAAAGGAAGGGGGAGATACAAATATTGAGAAACTATCATTATTACCTTCCTCCAGAGTTATGTCTTTTATATACTTGCCTCACTGTAGAAGACATAGAAACTCAACCTATCCAATCTAGTTAAAAGATCCTAGATAGGAAGTTATAATTTTAAAGAGAAACATGTATATTGTGATAGAAAATTCTATGATATAAATCTGCCACCATTACTTAAGATCTAAAAAGCAAAATTGATTTAGATAGATGCTCTTTCATAAGACTAATCTCATACAAAAACTTGTAGTGTATTTTACAAGGCTATTTTAGACTATCCTTCTTTGAAAGGTTATTTCAGTGTTTAATCCAAATAAAATAACATCCCAAAACATCTTTATGGTGTATCAAAACAGTAAAAGAAATAACCCGAGTCATATAAACCTAACCATACTTTGAGATCTAAGGTCCCTAGCTCGACTATAAATCCTTAACATATGTGATTTGTGCCCTTTATGATTATGTGATCATATTTCTATACACCACCTAAAGGGTAAAAACATATATGCTTCATAATCAATACAGGAGACCATTCGATTCCTCAAAAACAGACATTAATAAGATCTACCATCAGACCATGAACGAGATTATGATTACCATTTACACTGCTAGAAACCCCTGTTTATCCTAGATTAAGGATCCCTACCAATAAGAAGCTGGGTTAGCCAAATGATGTTAAGTATAGGTCTCTGTTCCAAAGTTAACTCCGAAGGATCTTCTATGACTATGATCCTTAAGCAAACAAGAGTTAAGGAAATATATATATATATATATATATATATATATAAAACTAAATGTAAGTATCATTCCAGAGGCATAAATATGCCACTATATATATATATAAATATATATATATATACACGTAAATCTATATATATATATTCCTGGATCTGTATCTCATTTATTCAACTGTATTAAAAAAGAACTGAGTTTGCTTTTCTGAAGAGATACTTCCTTATTGCTCTCTTACCATATTTACACTTAACTGATGCTGAAATTGCTTTTAAACCACTTTTCAAACAAGTATTATATTAACATTATATAAGTCTGTACATTACTTTGTAAGTACCAACTTTTATGATATCTAACAGTTCGGCTTAGCCATGGCTTCTTATCTTTTATATTCCGAGGAAGCTGTACATATATGCTATCTATATATACAGTTACTGAATTATAAACATTTTGCATATATACAGTTGCTGCATATTAAACAGTATGCATATATACATTTACATAAGCCATATTGTATATATACTGCATAGCTAAACAGATTTCTAGACAAATCTATCATATTTCAGTTGGAGGGAAGGCTAATTGCATTGGCATAAGTGAGTCCCTATACACAGTTGCCTAAAAGCAAGCACTATGGTTGCCTTATAGTACTTAATAGTATTCAGTCTGTAGCATTAATACAACTATGGCTTATAAACTATTTCTAAACTTCTGATAGTTATTAGAATTATTTGAGCAGTTTAATGTAAATGCGCGATTTAGCCATATTTGGAAGAATATAACTATTAATTTCACTCTATTATATTGTTCTGTAATCCATTTATTGAATGTGCTGAATATAAGGAGATTAATTATACCATTACTATTATCTGGAGAATTGCTAAGTTTTATGGCTAGGGGAATCAACTAGTGAAGGGTGGTATAAATTAGGTGCTTATTTTTAAGGCCAACGTGTAATAATATTCATGACCTTTGGGGATAAGATTAGACATACTGTTCCATTATTAAAACTCCATTTGCGCCTTGATTTGTTAAACTATCTGCCTCTGTATTGCCTTCCCTGTATGTATGTCCGATTTCATATTTGGGTATACTCTCCAATATTTGATTAATTTCTTCTATTTTCGAATTTAGGGCCCAGTTAGGTGTTTTTTTAGTTTGTATGGCATTGATAACAATTTGTGAATCTCCTTCTATTTCTACTTTTGAGATGTTAAGATTCTTGCATATTTTTAGACCTTCTAATGCTGTTTTGCATTCTGCCATATTGTTCGTGGTTGGGTTTATGGGCCTAGAGAATTTGGCGATAACCTTTGCCTTCCAATTTCGAATTAAGCCCCCAATACCAGCTACCCCGGGGTTCCCTATAGACGCTCCATCGAAGTTAAGTTTGTACCATCCCTCTTTTGGAGGAGTCCATTTACATGAGGCTCTATCTACCTTCGTTTTTGGTCCCCCTTTGCCATATAAGGGCGGAATGTCTAATTTTGGCGATTTATTTCTGATTTTGTTGTCCCAGCTTTTGAAGGATCCTTCATAGCTTAGATGGTCTCTAAGTTTGCTGTTAATAATTTCCACAATTGACGATTCTATTTTATTGGTGACTGATTTCCACTCTAGTTTTTGACTAGTGAAAATCCTTCTATTTCATTCTTTCCAGATTTCCCAAACTAATATTGATGGGGAGATAGTCCATATGTCTTTATATAAGTTGTCTTTATAGGGAGATGGCCATGCTTTAAGAGTACTTAACAGATCTGATTGTAGAGCGGATTTCCACCCTAGACAACAATGTAACCAATTCCAACAATTTTGAGTAAATGTGCAGTTAAGGAGAATGTGATTAACATCCTCTGAGTGATTCTCACACAAGGGACATCTTGATGGCCTTTCAAAACCCAGTTTGTTGAATCTATCTGCTGTTAGAATTTTCTTCTGCGTAGCATCCCATAAAAACATGCCAGCTTTAGGAGGACAAGATTTATTCCAACAGAGGTTCAGAGGTATATCTATATTATCCATGTTCTGGTCCAAAATAATAGATTTATAGCCCTCCTTAACTGAATAATTACCGTTGTTTGATCCAGCCCAGATTAATCTGTCTGATCTGGTTTTGTAAGATATCTCTCTATCCTTCAGAACGGCTATAAGTTTCTGTTTCTCATTGCATACAGAGTCTAGGTCCTCTACATTTTTCCATTTATTATCTACTACCTTGCATAAGTAATCCTTAAGATAAATGCTGATAGATTTTTTACAATCTTCCATAAACTCTCGAGAGAAGCCCAATTTATTTAGGGGGGGAAGGCCTGCCCAAGAATCATCCCAAAAGAGAGCTTGGTCACCTGTACCTACATCCCACGAGAGATGTTTGCAAATAATCCCTCTACATTCCTTAATAAAGTTCCAAATCCATGAACCTTTGACATGTGTTTGGGTCCTAAATATGTTGATAGGATCCGCATCGGGGATATATTTATGTAATAATATTGATGCCCATTTACTACTAGATTCTTTGTAGAGTCTCCAAATAAGTTTAGCTCCTAGAGCTTGGTTTTGCCATTGTAGATTTTTAATACCAAGGCCCCCCTTATTAATTGGTTTACATAAGGTATCCCATTTAATAAGGGCTAGATTTTTGTCTTCTGCTGGGCCTTGCCAATAAAAATCTCTAAACATTTTATCTAAACTCTTTTTAATATTAGCCGGTAGGGGGAGAACAGACATATGATACGTGGGAATAGCTGTAAGCACTGATTTAATCATAGTCGCCCTCCCTGCTTTTGTGAGCCATCTTCCTTTCCACGAGCTCTTTTTATTTTGTACTTTAGTAAGTACTTGTTGCCAAAGTTTGGAGGATTGAAGACCTTTATCCAAGTCTATGCCCAGGTATTTACAAGGGAATTTGCCAACTTTGTATCCCATCATGTTGTAGATTTCCATTTCTATTTTCGGAGAGGTGTTAATAAAGAAAATTTCCGATTTAGTGGGGTTGACTTGTTGACCTGAGGCTCTCATGTACAGATTTAGGATGTCTTTAAAGGCTTTAGCTTCTTGATAGTTAGCGGAGCCTGGTAAAATCGTATCATCCGCAAATTGTTGGTGAGTAATATTAGGTACGTTTTCCGATGCCTTTAAACCTATGATTTTACCTTCCATTTGTTTCTTTGTTATCGATCTTCCTAATGCTTTTGCCATAATAACGAAGAGGAAAGGGGACAGAGGGTCTCCTTGCCTAATGCCTCTTGAGATACTAAAGAAGCCTTCCGGGGTGCCATTAATGAGAATCGAGATTTTGGGGGTGGCTATACAGTTAAAGATAAGATTGATCCATTGTTTGGAGAAACCAAAGGCTTCCATACATTTACATAGGAATCTCCAGTCTACTTTGTCGTATGCTTTCTGAATGTCTATTTTAATAAGCATACTTGGATTCTTTGTTAATTGAGCAGTGTGAACTACTTTTTGGGCTATAATTATCCCATCTAGGATCGATCTATTTGCAACAAACCCCGTCTGTTCTTCCAAGATTATATTGGGAAGAAGCGTTTTAAGTCTGTTTGCTAGGCATTTTGAAAGAATCTTGTAAATGGTGTTGCAGAGAGATATAGGTCTGAAATCCCCAGGATCCGTACACTCGTTTTTCTTAGGGATTAATGTGGAAAAGGTATGGTTAATTTCGTTTAACAAAGAACCCGAGTTTCTAGTTGCTTCTACCGCTTGCCATACCTCCTCCCCAATGAAATGCCAACGTTTTTGAAAAAACCCTGCTTGAAACCCATCTGGGCTCGGGGCTTTATCCGGATGAAGTTGGAAAACCGCTGATTTGACTTCCTCCAAGGATAATTTATTATTAATCATCTTATTGTCAGCATCCGTTATCAACTTTGGGATAGCTTTTAGCATTTCATTTTGTGCTTTGAGGTCGGTCGCTTCTGTTTTATTGAGAAGAGATTGATAGAATTGCGTAAGTACGGTTGATATTTGGAGGGGGTCTTCAGTGATATGACCCTCGTTATTCTTAATTTTAGAGATTCTATTAATGCTTCTTTTAAAATTAGTGGCATTGTGGAAGAATTTTGTGTTGCTGTCTCCTTCCTTGAGCCAAGATTCCCTCGATTTCTGTTTCCAGTAAATCTCTTCTTTAAGGAGGATTGCATTGTATTTAGCCATTAACTCTTTTTCTTTGTGGTAACTTTGTTTGTTCATACCATTTTCAATAACTATATTATTAAGGTCTGCTAGCTCTTGTTCTATTTGAACTTTTTCTTCAAAGATATTATTGAATTTACTCGTTCCATTCTAATGCTTTATTTTTAATAATTTTTAATTTTGCTGTTAAGCAATACATCCTGGAACCTTTTATCGAAATTTGTTTCCACCATTCCTCTAGTAGGTTGATGAATTCCGGGTTTTGAAACCACATAAATTCGAATTTGAATGGGTTTCTAGATGGTTTGGAGCACTCTGTTATAGAAAGCCTGATAGGGAAATGGTCGGATCCTGCCTCTGGGAGGATTTCTGCATTAATTAACTGATTGAAGTTGTCAGAATTTGTCCTAATAAAAAATCTATCCAATTTCTTAGCAATATGGTTGAAACCTACTCTTCTATTATTCCATGTATATATGCCGTTGTTTGTGTTGATGCTGATTAGATGGTTGTCTGTAACCCATTTGCTAAAGTCTTTTTGTGCTTGCGATATATATTGAGATCCTCCGAATTTTTCTTCAGGATCTAGGATGGCATTAAAATCTCCTCCAATAATGTGAGAATCTCCTAATCTGTCTGTTAAAAAGAGGTGGATTTCCTGCCATACTTTTCTTTTATCTTCGTTAGGAATAGGCCCATATACGTTAATTAAATTACATTTCAAATTTGACTTAAGACTTTTAATTTCTAAGGTCATCCAATTATTGTTTTTAGATATAGGTAGGGCTGAAACTTTCCTAGGGTCCCACAATACTGCTAAACCGCCGGAGGGACCTTTTGATGTCACAAACTCTGACTTCCATATTCCTAATTTATTGCTAAACTTAGTGCTTTCCTCTTTATTAAGTTTAGTTTCCTGTAATAGAATAATTTCTGATTCGAAGATTTTTAAATATTTTTTTATTAATCTCTGTTTGTGAGGGGCATTTAATCCCCTAACATTCCAAGTAGTAACTTTCATTGCTTCTGGGGAAGGCACTTCCCCTTCCCTGTGTACAGAATGTCACCTATCTTCTTTTGGTTGCCAGCTATTGTTCTAAGTTGAACAACTGATTTCCTTCCTCTCTTTTTTTTAATTCTGTTGATGTTAGGAGTGCTTAAGCTTCCTCTGTTCATTGCTATGCCCAAATGTCTATCCTCCTTAGTTATCCCAAAGAGGCCTTCAATAGATTCCTTAACCGATGCTATATTTTCAATATTATTAATGCTGGTTTTGTCCTGCTGTTCTGAGAGATTATGAGCAAACTCTGTTTGGACTTGGGAGTCTTCCTTGTCAATAATCTCCTTTCCGTACATTTCAATTATATCTTCTATTTTACTTGATAGGTCCAAGTTCAGAGTTTCTATCTCTATAGGAATTGAGGTAACTGGTACCTCCCCCTTTTGAAGTGGGTTATTATCATACTCTTTATTCTGGATAAGGATCTCATTATTGAGATTTTCTTTTTCTTTAATTTCAGTTTGTGTTAAGTCTATGTTATCCTTTATTGGATTAAGCCTGACTTTTTCTATTACTCTGCTGTTAATATCTGGTTCTTCTGAATTTTTATCTGAATTACCAGGAAGGACTTCCATTTCTAAGAGGGCTGGTTGCATAGGTGAAGTTATCCTAGCATCCTCTTCTTCTTTACCCTCTGAAATACAATTTTGAATCAATTTGATCAAAGTTTCTTTTTGTTATTTTAATTCATCTAAATCGCATATTTCATCCAAGAACATATCCATAAGTTCATCTGTTAAGGATTTTCCTAAATAATCCATGATTATTTTAACTTCCTCTTTACATTTTTCTTCAGAATCTGCTGGTGCTGATGTATTTAAACAGTCAGTTTTAACAGACTGATCTGTTTGTAAGTCAACCTCACATACATCCAGAACAGGCTTATCTTTATGCTGTAAATAGAACTCATCTTTTTTGTCTATATCTGTAAGATTTGGCATATTTTCAATATTACACCTATCTATTGAATTGTTTATTTTATTATCTATTGTACTTTTAATTTCCGGGACTGAATCCTCATAGTTATTGATATTAGATGTTTCTAAATTTCCTTTTGGTAGAGGGGATTCTGAGTATGAATGGGTGTTACCAGTTGGTTTCGGAGTGTTATTTTCCTCAGGAGAAGGGATGGGATCATCTGAATTTTCCTTCCCTGTGTTAAGTAGAACAAAGCCTCCTCTATCCTTATGGAAATTTACCTTTATATTTATATCTGTGGAAAGGGGGGCATCTATGTATTGCTGTTGAGCATCAAAGGCTGGCATATTGTCTAAGTCGGGTATCAATGCATTCTTCCATAATCATTGGATTAATAATTACAGAGTTCGAATTGAAACATAGCTGTATAGGGGGTATAAATTTTTCATGATAATTTAATTTAACTACAATTATTATCTCTGTCTGTTCATGTTTGGTTTTAATAATTCTTTTGAATTCTCCAACCCTAATCCCTATATTTTTAACAATCTCAGGGTGGTTTAATTCCATTGGTAAGTTCCTGAGAATAATTGCTCTTTCTATCATGAAATCTGCTACATACATGGGGTTGAACAGAGGAAACCAATTAATGACAAAAAAGGAATTTTGTCTATACTCTAGATAGCCTTCTTCCAAGATTTTTTTTTTAAGATTACTGCATTTACAATCTATAAAAATGAAATTTTCAGCCAGGATAGTTATACTTACCTTGTCAGGGAGTTGAGATAATAGTCCATCTACTATGTCAGTAATGGAAGCCCCTGTTCCTGTCCACTTACATATAACACCTGTTGCTGCACATGAACTCTATTTTTGCAAGATACATTTGCTATCTAATGACATTCTATAATACCTTTTCCCAAAAGTTCCACAGTCTGTGTCTGGATTTTTATTAACACCGCGCCTATGAGGCGGAGAACATATATTCTCAGAGTGATTAAACATAGGTGCATTAAAATTCCTGTTATGCTTACCCGAATTTGGGTAGGAGTTATTCATATCTTTTTTGTTTCTCCTTCTGTGAGGAGGATTATAGGCCTTATGTGCCTTGTGTGTAGAATCATAAGGAGAATGTGATGCGAAGCTAGCTAATGACTTTTTATTTTCAAACTTGGCTTCCCCGGTATGAGCAGCTAAGGTTTTGTCAAGGAGAAGGGGAGAAAAACACACATTCGTTTGTGATTGCTCACAATCCGAATGTGACTTCTTCCTATCTGCTACTTCTCCTTCCAAAACCCTCTTCCTCTGATGCGGGGGTGAGTAAAATTTCTTATTTTGTGGAGTTTTCATTTTTTTTAATATATCAAAAGAATTCTTTAGTTCAATATCCTTAAAACTGTATTTCGTTGGGAAAGATCTTACCGCTTTCCTTCTCTTTACTAGTTGCCACATATCCTTGTTGACAATCCTGTCCCCGAGAGGCACCTGAGCCGCCTTCAATCTTCCTGCCCCCTTTGCAGACAAAGGTTCATAGGGGTTTTCTACCGGAATTCTCCTAGATATCGGGGCTTTGGTGTTCTCGGGTAGAACATTATTCTTGGATGCATACTTGGTCTTTGCAAAGATCTGTAACTGGCGATCTAGAGTTTGCATCGTATAGATTCTCGGGATAGAGATCTCATCATTTTTTCTTACAAAACCCTTGGTGGCCGAAGTCAGACTTCTGTTCCCAACCAAGGGCTTTGTAATGGCGCCCAAAACCCTATTCGCTAAACTTTCCTTCTGCTGAAATTCCCGCAAGCTCTTTTCTTTTTGCCTTGCGATGAAATCTTTTAAATGCTCATATGTTGGATGGGATTGCATATCTTTTTTCCTACATTCCGTCTGTTTGTGACCGTATAGCCAACAATTAAAACAGTAATCCGAAAACTTCCTTTTGCTGCTAGTATCCAAGGAATACGCCTTGTGTGAGTCTGCATTGTCGAAGGAGTTTTCATGTTTGCAGTTAGAGGCTTTTGCCGATTCAATGTTGTGATGCAGCAGACCTAGGTTTATTTGCTGTTTTTGATAAGCTATTTTCCGCTGTAATCTAAACTTTCGCATTTTCGCTAATCAAAGCTGTTAAAAGCGTTTTGCATGTTGATGAGAAAAACAAAAAAAATTACCAAGGAAATTATTAGAGAAACAATGAAGACGAAAATTAACAAGGAAACAATCAAGGTGGCAATTATCAAGGCGGTGCACAATCAAGTAACCAAGGATATAACAACAATCGGGGATATCAAAAGAAGACTTGGAATACAAATCCAAACAATGGAAATGTGGTGTCGACCCCGACAACCCACCAATCATGGAGAATCGACCCACAAAGAAGATATTTCTAGCTGAGGCTGCATTATCAGGTTGGTGTAGATTTTACAACACAAATCAACATTCTGAGATGCGATGCCATGCCTTCCAAGTAGTTGCCAATATCATCCAAAATGATATGGAGAATATAGAGAATCAAGAAACTCCTGCTGTAACTGGATATGAAGTCGTGCCCACAGTTAGATATGATTAAGTTTTGAACTATGAGTTCTCATTTCCACCATTATTTGAAGATTATGAACAAAATGGGGGATTCCCACCAGCTCCAATGGAGGCGCCAAACTTTAATTTTCCACCAACATTAGTAAATGAACAAAGTAATCTTGTTCTTTACTTGGTGAGGTGGATGATAATGCTGTCCCAAATTCCCCTATGACTGTTGGAATGTGAGTGATGATTTTGAGATAAAGAGAAGATAATTTTCTTGAATGTTGGTAGAATTGATTAGAGCAAACAAATGGATTCTGATTTTTGATCAAGTTGAGGATGATGGACAGTGTCTTCAACTTGACTATGAAATAGCTAGAAAGGATGGTATTCCTGCTATCAACTGGATGAACAAAAATGAAGGAAGTTTTAATGTGGTGATGGTGACACTTATAACATTCACTTAGGCGTGGTTGGAGAAACAAATAGCAAATCTGCAAGCAATAAGACTTCCATTGACTTATGAGTTAATGAAGGATGTGGTTGAACACGAGGAAGAGTCATTCGAAGAACCATAAGAGATGAGCATTGGATTAGAAAGTCAAAACAACAATAAAGGTAGTGATAAAGCCTCCCAAAGTAAGGAGAAGAAAAGAAAAGAAGCTACAGGTTAAGAACCACCTCAAAAGAAGCAAAGTCTCAAAGACTTGGTACATCTTCAAGGCAAGTGAATGTGGCATCCATACTAGATAATGAAGTGCCTGTTCAAGTTTCAAATGAGTCAGAAGATAGTAAAGGTTTTAGTTATGTTCCTTTGGATCCAAATGAACAAGAAGCAAACTTTTCCCCTCGAAGAAATTAAGAATATCAAGATGAGTAGAATGAAGTGATTGACATAGAGGCACTTTCAAAGGGAGATGAAGTTCAACTCCAAGAGGGAAATGCAGGCGAGAATGTCAACATGGAAGTTCAAGAATAAAATCAAGAGGAAGAAAAACAAGAGGATGAATTTGGAGAGTTCACTGCACCAACATGGTTGTTGGAATGAATGAAGAAAAGACAAGTGATAGTTACATAGCCAGTTGAGAATGTGGAAGAAATTGTGAAAAGGGATGATAATGAGAAAAACAAGATGCCGACCAAAAGGATCTACCAGTTTACAAAGGATAATTCAGGTGCACGCATTTTACAAGTTGCTATTCCAAAGGGGGATAAAGCTAGAGAAGACATGCTACCACAATATTATGATATTGAAGAACATGAGTTGGGGCAAACCACCAAGAAATAGGTGCAAGAGGCATATGGATCCATTCAAGCTTGAGAAGTAAGGATAAACACAGAAGTTGGAAAGAAAAGAAAATACAAAGAAGAGAATGAGTGGTTGAAAGAATATATTAGATAGTTGATAAATCCGATCCAACAGGCTGATCTGACATTTGTTCCTCCAGTCACTTGCTCCAGTGGATCGATGGATGGATTAGAGGGAATTGGATTGACAGGACATGAAGGAAGGAAATGGGTAGTAGGAGTGTTTGATGATGCAAACAAGTTTGTTGGAAGGATTGACAGGACATGAAGCAAGGAAATGGGTAGTAGGAGTGTTTGATGATGCAAACAAGTTTGTTGGAAGGCTTGTCAACACTTATGAAACCATGCTCTCTATCCAGGAATGAGTATAGGCTATATTGAAAGAATGTCAAGATTTCCTACCAAATCATGAAAAGACTCTTTCTCGATTGCAAGCAATCATGGAAGTAACTCAACATACATTGATAAAGGTTCAAGTGTTGAAGAAAAGGTAAAATGTTGATTTTCGAGCATGGCACTGAGCATTATCTCACAGAGGTGATGTACTCAAACAGGTGGAATCCGATTGTACAGTTACAAAAGATGCAATTTCGGAGGTCAAGAACGATATCCTAACTTATGTGAGAATTGTGTTCCATTTGGAGGTAGAATATGATCAAAAGCTAAGTGTTGAACAATTGCAAGAAAAGGTGAAGAATACTTCATAGAAGTAAGTTCTCTCATGCTTGAACATTTGGAGAAGGCTTCATATTTCTCAACTTTATAGCTATGTGTGATACTGCTAATTGGAAGAAAACAAGTGGTGCTTGTGCAAGTGAATTATAATATCATGAGTATGGGTTCAGATTTGTGCCAAGTGTCCCCATGGAAGAGCTTGATAATATAATGTTTAGATTCATTGAATATGCAATGAAGGATAAGGATGAAGGGAACAAATTCCTAGATGATGACTTGATATAGCCCATGTGGCTTTGAATTTTCTCATTGGTTAATAAATAGATGCTTCATTTTGATTGGTCCATTTTGGTGCCTAGTTGTAGAGGGTTATACCTAACCCACTTTATTATTGCTTCTTAGAAGCAATGTTATTTTTCTATTGGCCCATTAATTGGTGCCTTCTATATAAGCTTCTACCTAATGTATTCTCTCATTGGCCTATAAAGGCATTGTAATTTTCTTCTTGGCCCACAAGGTGGTGCTCTTTTGTAAGTGGGGTAGCATTTAATAATTGTTAGTGGTGGTTATGGAAACCATAATTAGGGCATTGGTGGATTAATCTAGTCTATTGATTCTGATTTAATCTTGGCCATTGGTTGTACTGGAGCTCCCTATATAAGGACTTCTCTCATCTGTAAAGGGAGATTTGTTGGAGAATTGTTGCTATAATACTGCCAAAATTATTCCTTCTTTGTTGTTGGTTTTCACGGTGAATGTTCTGACATTTGGAGTATAGCATGGTTCCCTATATTCCTCATTTAGAATAGAATTTGCTTCAAGTACTTATATTAGAATTTGCTTTGAGTATCTTAATTGGATGAAAGTTATTGTGGATGTGTTTTATTGAACTTGCTTAGACCAAACCACTAGTTGCTTGCTGATTGTAAGTTTGCCTTGCGTGGTCGAATGACATAATTATAAGCTTAACTTCAATTGTTGCCTATACATTGATATGCATCCTTAGATGGTGTAAATGTCATGGTAGTAGTTTGAAATTCCTTAACTTAGAAGATTGCACTAGTTTGGTGGAGTTGGCAACAAGACCAAGCCTAGTAGATTTACAAGGATATTCACAATCTCTTGCATCCTAGAGTAGAAGTAGAAGTAAATTAGATTCATAAAACTCCCATTCACACTCACAAAGTCATTTCGTAAGTCAGTTAAAAATAGTTCATTTCACTTGTAAAGCCATATCATTCGTGAAGTCAAGTTGATAAATTTTAGTGAACTAGTGTAAGTTGCTTTCCGATACCGACATGTCACATTATTGCAATTGAGTTAATTCCACCATTAGAAGGAACCTTGTCACCTCGATGATCTTTCCTTGCAATCTTTAGCATACGTGGTGTTTTTGTTCAAGAGAGAGTTGGAAATTTGATATTTCATCTTGGAATATTAAGTTTTCAATTTTGCATGTTGTAGTGGCATAAAATTCACATCAACATGGTCAACCTAACCAAATCTTACATCACAAAGTAGGCAACTTAATGCTTCCAAATTTTGTGGGTTAGGGAAGGTCACCACTTAGTCATGGATTCAAAAATTAGATACATACCTATCTCTTAATCCCATGATGGAAGAGGATGCCATCAAATTTGCCATGCTACATTTAGAGGAGGTTGCTCACAGCTGGAGGCATCATGGTTTGATTACCCAAGGCCATTGAAACATAGCATCCTATGATGACTTAAACAACAAACTTATTGAAAGATTTGATCAAAAGCATCTGAAGAGAAATTTCATAGAATTAACCCAATCAAGGCAATAAGGGATCACTGAGGACTATGTGACAAAATTTTAAAAGACTTCTGTTATGGATCTTGGAATAACCAAAAAAAGACTCACCTATTTATAGAGGGACTATGGGAATCTATTCAGAACCTAGTAAGTGCCTTTAATCTTACCACTCTTCAAGATGCAATCCTAAAGGACCTACGACATGATACCACTAAAACAAGGTATAAAAGTTACTCTAGAATATATTATCAAAAGATAAACCCTTTTGTGAGGAAGATTGGCATAACAGAATATTTTCTCCTAGAGATGATCGTGAAAAACTTTGAAGGGAAAATTTATGTTACAAGTGCAAGGAAAATTGGTAGCATAGACATGTTTGTAAGTGAGAAAAGTTTCATATTGCTTCAAGTGCAAAGAGAAATGTAAGGTGAGACATATATGTGGAAAAAGAAGTCAATTACGCAATATAGAGGCATTGTCCAATCAAGAAGCATGGGAAGAAGAAAAATAAAGTCCAAGCAAAAGAAAAAGATGTGATGAATGTCTCAAAAGCATCCAATCAAAGAAGCAAGGACAA
Source organism: Chamaecyparis obtusa (assembly GCA_027943335.1). Taxonomy (NCBI): domain Eukaryota; kingdom Viridiplantae; phylum Streptophyta; class Pinopsida; order Cupressales; family Cupressaceae; genus Chamaecyparis; species Chamaecyparis obtusa. The sequence continues at coordinate 938,537 of BSBK01003361.1, read as the reverse complement.
TAAAACAATTGGTGACAATCAATTGAAAAATTGGAATCAATATGGGTTAGTAAGGAGTTTTGGGTGGAGGTGTAAAGAACCTAAGTTGGCTCTCTCGGAACATTGAATAATAATTTTGAAATACTGCAACTATATCCTAATTTTGCTCAAACAGAACAATCATAGAGATATATAAAAATTCTCAACTCTTGTAATATCAGATTTCCATTTAATAATAACTACCACTTGACATATCATACATCTTTATCCTAGCATAGGAAACAAATTACACTAGTCTTATTTTTAAACAATTGAATGAGCACCTGTAAACGCTATTAAACCTCAGCCAAAACATCTACTTTGCAAAAGAAATATCCACCTTGAAACCGCTGCTAATCACCAGTTGCAACATCTGAAACTATAAACTCCCTCACATTACAAATTCTGCCCATAAGACTGTATAACCACCAGCCTGTATAATCAAGATGTGACTGCCATAGCCAGCACGTGACTGTTATTGGTTGAGACGTGGGAATGGAGGATGAATGCAGCTCCAGTTATACTGCCGCCCTTGTAATAAACTGCCCCAAACTACAAACCGCGCCCAGGAAATGAAGCGGCCCTATTGCTGTAGCTTCACGTGAGCCCCAGTCTTGAACACAGGTCAAAGACAATGCAGAATAACTCAAACACCAAGCACGTGACCAGTATAGACAAAAACGCCAGCAGTTTATCCAAACCGAATCAGATATTATGTCTCTCGGTTTTGACTAAAGTCGCAGCACATGTAACAATTAATTCTGTATACAAACAGGTCAGATTCTTATAGCTTCAGACTTTCAAACTCAGGAAATACTCAACCAGCCGCCCAGAATGATTAAATCAGATCCTTGAATTAATTACTTTCTCCCTCCACGCAAATTTCAGCATACAACTTCTAGAATTGAAACTCAATCAATTCAATATACATCAGCATTGAAATTGATAACCACAAATAATCAGATTGTGAAATTCACCATTATCAGACAATGACTCAAATCACGAGAAAGAGGAATCCGTCCTCCAAACCCAAGCCAGGGCAATTCTCCACAAACCTCAATAAAATAATAATTGCATAATGAATATGAAAGTGCTTTTTCGAGCAAAATATATAGCTTTTTCGAAAAAGCACATTTTTAATATTTCACTTAATTGGCTTTATTAAATAGTCCCACTTTATAATATAATATTATAAAGTCATTAGTTATTAAATTAAATCAATATAATTTAATTTAATAACACCTTTAAAATTAAAGTCATGAACCGTTTGACTGCAATCATCGAACTTCTGACAAAGCACCAAGACCAACTGCCTAGCCAAAAATAGATACTGCCCTGCCAGAAATAGCCACTGCTAAAAATAGACTTACTCAAAATAGTAAGTCTCTCAAACTGGAGATTCTTTGAAACTGAATCCTGAGATGTCTGACGTTCCGTGCAGACACCTTGCCAATCCTGGCCATACCTAAAACCCCACTTACTAAAAATAGTAAGTTGGCCAAAATGACCCGAATGAAGAGCAGAACTAATAATTTGAATCTCCGGAATGGAATCCCAACGCTGGCTCCACAATTTGATCCCCTCTGAACACCCGATTAGCTTGCGAGGGCTGCCAAACCAAGCTAACCCCGAAGTCTAAAAAACGGGGACATTACAGGAGGAGCAAATTTAGTAGTTTCTACACCCTTATATCCTCAAGATCTAGTCAACCAATCTCAACAATAAAAACTATAATACATCAACTTGAAATCTCTCCAAGGAATCCCTTAGGTTCCTCTAGGAGAGCGATTAATAGGAGCAGCAATATGTTAAACAACAGTTATATTATCTTAGGAGCGATGATTAGTATGAAGGCAAAAGAAACAATATTCATATTGTGTTTAAACAACAATTAATAAATAACAGCTATTAAGGCATCTGAAGCAGCCATTAATTAATGAACAAGGCAGCGGTTGGTTTTTGGTTATGAAGAGGCATCTTATGAAAGGCTATGACCATTCTTATATGTCATCAATCTCCAAGGGTTGTTTGTCTTCATAGAGACATAAAGATATAAGTTATAGAAGACTATGTTAGAGGAGGGCATCAAGGAAGATAGAAACAAATCGTTAATTGAAAAAATAGATCTGCAATTCAGAATACAGGCATATTTGGGTCTAGTAAATATTGTGGTATGCATGAGAATATGTTGGATAGGTATGCTTTGTGTGTGTGTGTGTGTATAAGCGCTATTTAAATATCTCTTATCAAGATGTTAATAAATTTTAGTATGCATCTTTAATTAAATAAGTTGTCTATTCCTAATTCTCACAAACAATCATTACATGAATGGAGGGAAATACGTTAGGGATAGGTGGTAGACATGGGTTTCCCCGAATTAAGTAGGCTGCCCCAAGGGATGGAATCATCGAGGTGGATGTTCCTGCTGCTTGTGGGCCAAGGGGCAAGTTGTCTTGGTTAGAGTGTGCTCTTGGGCTTAATTGGGCTGAACAATCTTCTTCAATGACCTGGGTTCCCTTGAATTGAGTAGGCCACCCCAAGGGATGAAATCATCAAGGGGGTTGTTCTTGCCACTTGTGGGCCAAAGGGTGAGTTGTCTTGGCTAGATGCTGTGCACTCTTGGGCTTAATTGGGCTGAACAATAACCGGGCACCCTTTATGGCTTTCCTCTCCAAACCCTACTATGGTTGATTTAGGGAAATGGAACCCTTGGTGCTTAATCTCTAAGATCAACAACTTCCATGGTTTATCTAAGTAGGTTAAAATGATTATGGACATATATGTATATGTATTTATACTTTTTGTTGCATCCCTAGCCCTAATAGAAATGAACAATCTTATGAATTATATTTCAAATATTATATAACATGGTTGCAAGACCTAAACTAAGATTTATGTTGATAACATTCCTTATTTCCATTGAATTTGTGATTTTAGGGCAAGATCAAGGATCGTCCCAGAAGGGGACATTACATTCTTATTGTAACACCCGTATCTATACTTAAAGATAAAAGATGATACTAAAGAAGAAACAACCATAAATAAAATCACATAAAACCATAGTAATAATTTTTTTTCTTAAAATTACAAACTGATACATATAATCATAGTAACTTTCTAAGAACTTTATAGTTTACAATCGATTTACATCAGAGTAATAATAATACTCTTTATTCAAAGATTAAGTTCCAAAAACAAAATTTCCTTCTTTCCAAATCCATTACATTCTACGAATAGATCTGATAACTAATAACCATGAAATGATCTGTTTCCCATAAAACTTAACAACTGCTATCCACTGTCCCATACTCATTGATTTATCCATCTAAAACCTGAAAATCAAAATGAACACAAACGCAAACAACAAACAGGGCTCAGTCACAATGATAAAGAAAACGAATCATCTCCAAATATCTGCAATCATAAAAGTCAGTACAATATAACATTTATGCAGATTTAAATACAGATGTAATTGAAAACTAAATAACATAATTCCATTCTTTTACACCAAAATCATCAAGCACTAAATTTCTTTCTAACAGAAACAAACTCGCAAAGAAAATGACAAGTAATGATCCAATAGTTCATGGGTGTCCACATAAGGACCCACGCTATGTATCCGTAAGGAAACCTCGTAGTAATCCATTATGTTTGATGAAACCATAATGTTTTATCTTTGTTAATTGAAACCCATAACCCTTGAATTTATAATTATCACTTAATTAAACAACTGACAGAAATTCTTTCCCATAAGGATATAGACTAGTGTCAGTCACAACTGACAGAAATTCTATCATCACAAGGTACTAGACTAGTGTCAGCCCCCAATCTACGGATCATACTTGCATTATCTCAAAAACACTTGATCTAGCAATTAATGAAAGCAGTGAAATGAACTACATTACACAATTTCACTAACATTCCGTTTCTATTGCATCAATTTGCAAAATTGAAACAACAATCAGAGATCCATTATAAACCATGTTTCCATATTCCTTAACATACATTCATAAACATGATGTTTCTCAAAAGAAGAAAAGATCACAGTTCTTTCTCCATCACAAATTCATTCAAATAATAATCTCCACATTAACTTAACATTAAATCTGAAACTGTACAATAAAAAGTCCATATTGAAATCACGATTACATCGGATAGAAAAGAACTAAAATAGTCATATATCAACTGAATCAACACAACACCCATCGCTTTTAACAACATACAAGCTTACCATAACCAATTTATTAAACTAATTGGCCATACATCCTGCTCTATTAATTACAAGTTTATACCATTTATATACATGTTGGCGTATGTACATGTATACACCACGGCTTGTGTATACATATACATATCCCAGCAGGTATATATATATGAATATATAATTATATAAGCTTGTAATTAATAGTTCAGAATGACAGTCATAGCATCTATTATATACATGTTGGCGTATGTACATGTATACACCACGACTTGTGTATACATATACATATTCCAGCAGGTATATATATTTATACATCTAATTGCATAAACTTGTAATTAATAGTTTAAGTCCATAAATATGCAATAGAAAAAAAACCATACTAATCATCACAGTTCTGTCACAGAAAACATCTACCTTATTATACTACTAAATCTGCCGAATACATAAAATAATGACAGTATAATAATAATAACCGACTTCTACCTTTAAACAAAATACCAAAGTGTTTTTCCTTACTGTCTGAACAAGATAGTAATTGACTTTCCTATAAATCCCTTAACATTTCCTAATGTCGTAACAACTGTATTACACACTGGTGATAATTACTGAAGAATCATAAAGCTCGCAATCAAGTCTTGACATAACCAAAGATATCCACATTCCTCTATTGACTGATACATACAGTGACAAACACCCATTGACAAAACATCGACACCAGATAACTAAAGGAGATCGCCCAAAAGAAATACTTTAATCCACACTTATGTTGCAAGTGTAAACACAAAATACGACAGGTATCTAAAAACACTATGAAATACCACTAATCCCTATTTCCTCAATACAACTCAAAAGAAAACATCGATGCCAACTTCGGTTAATGACAGTGGTAGAAAAACCCGATTCCACCTTATAACCAAGACTTTACAAACTGAATACATTATGCTGCTACAGTGTTCCTAACAACAGGTACAGTGCGAGAAGATCTAAAAGAAGCTTTCTAACAAACACTCATCCTGTATTCCAAACTGGATCTCATTCCCGATTAACTCCATTTATACTGACCAAAGACAAAGTATACATCGACACCAAAACACACTAGTAAATAACCATATATCATCTGCAATAACTATATTCCCATAGTTCGACACAACTTAACTAAAACACTGCCAAATCCATACTCAGAACAGAGAAAACCCCTTAACACATTATGCTCGAAAACAGCATATTAAAGACATGTATTTAATACCACACTAAAACCAAAACACTTACTAATCAGTCGTTTGTTTCCAAATTTCTCCACTAATCACAACATTTAATAACTAAAATGACTTCTTAATCTATCCAAGAAAGAAAAGGAACCGATACATGACCGAACTCACAAAGTATTCAAACACAAAACCTCACATTCGTCGACTTATAAACAGTGGTAATCAACATTCCATTAATTCATTTGCAGAATCATAAAATGGAAACAGAGAATAAGGTAAGAGATGCCCCTGCCTGGTATTCGTGTGGGGAAGATATCCAGAACCGAAATGCCAGAGCTAGCCCCTGCCTGGTGATCTTCACAGACGAATCCCAAACTCAACCACGAAGATCCCTTATCACAGACTGCCAAAATGCCGTGCAAGAGAGCCCAAAATGCAGAGATAACAGTAAGAAACTCCTAGCTTCCTAAATGACCATGAACAGAAGGGTTTATCTTGCCGTGAAAACCCCTTTCCATTCCAAGCCACTTATCATGTAAGATACAACAGAAAAACAAGTCCATAACCAACTGTTTACCCAAACTCTCGCAGAATAACATGGTGAAAAATGGAGTCAAAATCCAAATGCAACTCTTCACCAGAGCTAATGGCGGTCATCAAACACAACAATGAATTTCCATCGATAAGTTCATTCAATGCAAACTTATCTCTTGCAGTAAACACAACACATTACCTGCCAAATGTCCAACAAAGTACAATTCCCATAACCCGAAAAACAGCTTAAACCCCACTAACACCTCAATGCGATGATAGTGCATTAAAACCCTGCCGTTAAGTCATGTCTTCGAGCCAGAATATAATAAGAAGACTTAGGGATAGATATCTATGTTTAATAACATTAGTCAATCTTACTAACTTAAACATCTAAGATAACAGCGCATGACAATGCCAAATAACTAACACTTCATCACACTAACCTCCTACTAACATACAAAATAGGATATACTAACTTAGATAATTCATATAGTTTTAGTAAAAGATAAACGACATAATTACTAAAACAATTTCTCATATTTATATGTATAAAAATACATATATACAAGTTTATTTATTTTTGAATTCAGAATTTGATTAACATTAATTAACAATAATTCTCTATATACTGTCTATAATCATCAAGATACAATTAACCATGATAATATAACCATTTCTAATTATGTCTAACATATTATTAAGGATTCCAAAACAATGAATCAATAATCAGACAATTGACTAACCATTTAGTTTGTCCTTATTTCATAATCAAACCAATATTCAAAATTCAGTCTAAGCCAATTCTGTCATCAGAAAAAGACTCATTAAGCTACAGAATAGACATAATTCTCTGAGTGTCTGGCAGAATTACAGAGATAAACATATTTAATCCAAATAACAAGGTTCAAAAGAACGAAATCAGAGTTCAAACTCATAGAAATCTAATATAACATAACATAACATAGAAAAGTAAACCCTGAGACTGTCAGGGGCATGACACTTATGCTTCAACTTGCATTACTTGTGGATTTTCTTGATTCAACTGATGAACCCTTGAATTTTACAAATTAGTAGCATAAGCCTTATGTTGAGGCCATTAGTCATGCTGATTGATGTAGACTCATTACCAACAAGAACTAAGATCTAATGAATAAGAAGATTGCCAACAAATAAGGATATATACTGAAGGTTTGTTGGCAATTTCTTTTTCTTATTATCAGAACTGTTCTAACCTCTACCCTCGGTTTGTATCTCACCTACCAAGAAGTTTGCAATCAATTTTCTATAACCATAGTTGTCAAGTGGGGCTTTGATTGAAGCTAAAAATTAGTTTGTTAATTACTCTGTGTGAGTGTAATGAGTTTTGTTTCTTAACGTCTAGTCAATAGTTTGCTTGGGAAACCTTATTTAATAGTTGTTATGCTTCTTATTTATTACATTTTTATGTATTAGGTAGTTTAATTTTTCATATTTAGTGGTGATACAAAGTTAAAACTGTTAAGGGATGAGAAAGATCAGTTTGAGTGTCAAGGCATGTTAACAACAGGCACACAAGAAATATGAGGCTACATTACAGGGAAACAGCATTATTCCTTTTGTAAATTCCATTGTTTATTCTGACAACAATATTCATCTTCCAGTAATAGTCATATTTATTCTGACAACAATATTCATCTTCCGTAAGATCATAGCTAGCTTCTGCAGATTTCTTGCTTACCAGGTTTCAATATCCTGCTCACAGTGCTGGAAACATTTGTATTGCAGTTGTATAGGGTTATCAGACAGACTTGTTAAATGTAGATGTAGAGTTATCACGTGCATATATTTGATCCCTTTAAGTAAACAAATAAAAAATATTACTAGACTGTAATGATAGCTTGCAAGAGCCTTCCAAATTTCAGATGCAACACTAATAGGAATACTTGATGTCCTGTGTGCAATACAGTGGAATCACTCTGAAGAATTGCCAGTTTCCCAAAAATTATGATATTCATTTTTATATAGTAGTGCAAGCTCCATGTTGCTTGTAGGCTCAAAATTACAAAACATAGTTGGCATATGTATGCATATATGTTTTGTCTTGATTTGTTGGCATATTGATAGGATGAAAACTGGAAAGCATTTTGGGTTTTGTATATTTCACCATTCTAAAAACTTTAGCTACCCTGCTTTTTACTCAAATACCCTGCTTTCTACTCAAATTTAACATTTATGTTAAATTCGGGAATGCCAGAACTGGATATTCCAGCAGATTCTTAATAAGGAATTGAATAGTAGAGTTTGCGTAGCACATTATAAACTCATGCAAACTATTGATGGTTGGGAGCCTAAAACTGACATGTTATACCTGCTTGACCAATGAAATATGTTGTCAAAGCATGATGGCATCAATTCAAGAACATTCAACAGGTTGGTTTTTGTTAAGGTTTTAGGATCATTGCAAATGTAATAGCACTATCTGATTGTATGTGTTTTCCAAATGCATTGATCTCTTGCATATTTATACATGACAAGGACAAGAAGATACATGTCCCTTCATAGGACATGTCTATTCATTAATATAATTTATTAATTAACTATATAGTTATTATAAAAATAAATATAGATCAACTATATATATGCATATTAATATATAAAATAATATCAATTATTATATATATATATATATATGTATATGTAATAATTTTTTTCTCATAATAATCATATAGCCAGTTTTATTTATTTGACCGATGCTACATACATCAACACTCCCTCTTAGCTAGGGAGGATAAATCAATCCAATGTCAACACTTATGACACTTGATAGTATCAACCCTAAGATGTAAGCAATTGAAGCATCATCCTCATGATGTAATCAATAGAAACATAGTCTCAAGATGTGGATCCTCCATCGGCGATTCTATCCACAAGCTCTTGTGTGGATTGCCTCCATCAGCGATTCTATCCATAAGCTCTCAGGTGGATTGCCTCCATCGGCAATTCTATCCACAAGCTCTCGTGTGGATTGCCTCCATCGACGATTCTATCCACAAGATCTCAGGTGGATTGCCTCCATCGGTGATACTATCCACAAGCTATCGTGTGGATTGCCTCCATCGACGATTCTATCCACAAGCTCTCAGGTGGATTGCCTTCATCGGTGATTCTATCCACAAGCTCTCGTGTGGATTGCCTCCATCGACGATTCTATCCACAAGCTCTCAGGTGGATTGCCTTCATCGGTGATTCTATCCACAAGCTCTCGTGTGGATTGCCTCCATCGGCGATTCTATCCACAAGCTCTCAGGTGGATTGCCTCCATCGACAATTCTATCCACAAGCTCTTAGGTAGATTGCCTCCATTGGCGATTCTATCCACAAGCTCTCAGGTGGATTGCCTCCATCGGCGATTCTATCCACAAGCTCTCGAGCTTTAATGTGGATTGCCTCAATCAACGATTCTATCCACAAGTTCTATCTATTATGATCTGTTTCAGCCATCACAAGATGTCTATCACAATAGAAGGTCAAGTTATTGTAAGATCGTCACCTTCCAATTACTTTTACAAATACAATTGAAAATCATTTGGAAGTCGTCACTTCCTCATGATTTACACAAGGCCCAAAAAAACATTCATGATTCATTAGTATAATAATCAATTATATCAAGTTTATCTCAGAAGTGTTTCACCTTCAATAGTGAACTCCCTCTCAATCAATATGATCAAGATTGTCACAAGTTGACTGAACCATCTGCTCCCTCTGAAGCTCAAGTTCTTGTATCAACCTCTTGTCTTCTTTTGAAATGTTAGACTCCCTCTGCATCTAGTCTCAATCATCAATTCATTTGCAAGCATTAAGTTCTTTCTCCCTTGAATGGAATTTTCTTGTGGTTCCATCTTGAAGGTATGTCAGAGAGAGATTACAAATAGCTCAGTAAACTATCTCGACCAAAAATACCAATGATAGAAGCATATAAGATTTTACTAATCAATAGTATAACATGAATTACAAACTTAACTTTTTTTATGTGCATTAATAAAACATGGAATACTTATCTTTTATAAATTTCAAGTATTTCATTCTGTAAGGTGAGCCCATATAGAAAATATCATGCAAAATCACAGGATGATGTCGCTGTTCTTGAAAATTACAAGAATTCTTCACATGACATGTCTTGAATATCCAAAGGTTCTATACACTATGACATTATTAAATCTGATCAGATCTCCCTTCAAGTGGTTTAGGCTTTTAAAGAAGGAACCTTGCTCTTTTATAGATTTCGCATAGACCCGTACACAGTCGATCATAACTTTTGAACCCAACACTTTCTCGCCAATCGCTCAAGTGAGACTCTTCTAAATTTGTTTTTCACCAACATATCCAAAATTTAGCAAAATCCAGCGGTCTATTTAAGAGATATGGTCCTCGTACTGAGACTATTTTTCGAGACAGTCACACATTCACCATCAACAAACTACTCTCTTACATTTGCAACTTGGCTCTGATACCATGTTAAGGTTTTAGGATCATTGCAAATGTAATAGCACTATCTGATTGTATGTGTTTTCCAAATGCATTGATCTCTTGTATATTTATACATGACAAGGACAAGAAGAGACATGTCCCTTCATGGGACATGTCTATTCATTAATATAATTTATTAATTAACTATATAGTTATTATAAGAATAAATATAGATCAACTATATATATGCATATTAATATATAAAATAATATCAATTATTATATATATATATATATATATATATATATATATATATATGTAATAAATCATTTCTCATAATAATCATATAGTCAGTTTTATTTATCTGACCGATGCTACATACATCAACAGTTCTCATGAACATAGCACTGTTTGTACTTAGTATGATGTTAGATAGCATCAAAGTCAGGTCTCATTTTATAAATGTTTGTGAATTGGTTCATTTTTATTTTATGGAGTGTGATTTGAAACATTGATACAAAAAGCTTGTACAAACTTTTCTATCAAAAGCTCGCTAGTTCATTGTAATGGTTTGAGGAAATTTTGTAGTGTTAATTGTTTTTATCTTCTATTTTATATTGGAAAATTATTGAAGAATATAATATTCCTTGTATCTGGTCAAGTTGCAGATTAACAGTTATTGCATTGCTATCCTCTATTTTTGCTTGACGAAAATTGTGGGATAGCCCTACAAAATTTTCCCGTTGTGTAGCTTATTTCCTCTAGACACACATTGCAAAGTCATTGCCTTTCTGGGAGTTAGAAAATCCTTCGCACTTGCAAAGTTGGGTTTTAAATCCAACATTACAAGTCATGCCATTGCATCATTCACATGCAATCTGGTTTTGAAAATCCGATTGCATACTGCACTTGTCTTTGCATTGATCGATTGCAATCGGGTTTCTAAAACCCAACTGCAAGTTGTGCACTAACAATCATATGTAGTTGGGTTTCTAAACGCCAACTATAAATCATCAATAACACAGTTGCTGTTTGGGTTTCGAAATCCAAACAACATCCTAGCCAATGACAGTTTGGATTTCAAAACCTGAACAACAATTGATCCTTAGCACTAAGTGCTGGTTGGGTTTTAAAACCCGACCAGCATGATTGCTTGCATCACTCCTTGTAATTGGGTTTTCAAACCCCAATTACAAGGTGGTTTCCTTTGCATCAATTTGCAATCGGGTCTTCAAGACTCAATTGCATATTACTTGCTTAGTATGTTTGTAGTCGGGTTTCTAAAACCCAACTGCATATTCGATACCCCACTTTACTCCTTGAAAACAGGTCTCTAAAACTTGATGAGATATCATTTTCTTGCACATTTGCAGTCAGCTTTTGAAAACTCGACTGCATATTCCTCATACCATTTAACATGCACACATGTAGTCGAGTTTTAGAAACTCGACTGCATGTCAAACTGATTGCAAGGTAACTTTTCCTTTGTTAATATGCAACTCATCCTAGACTTAGTCAATTTCAACCCTCCCTTTGTAATTTTGGGTTTTGCCTCCGTCATTACATGGTTGTCATGGACTTGTCCAAACTCTGGGAATCTTTCGAAAGTATTGTTGCAAGTCCATTCTAGATGCCATTGTCCACATTCCAAGACCTAAAGGCTCTGAGCTACGAGCTACCAAGTGAAGATATGAAGACTCTAGACATTTAATCTATTTTTGAAGTCATGCATTATGTAATTTTATTTTGACACATTAAATGTAAAATGAAAAATGTAATTACATTTGATCACATTACAAGTCAAAATAGATTAGGACTGTAATGTGGAATAAGTCAAATTTAGTTGTATCTCTCCCTCCTTTTTCTCATAGGCTCTCCTTTATAAATATGAGAGGGCTCATTGTAAATAAGAACCTTTTGGCAATGCAACAAAACTCTATCAATTTGGGAAACACTCTAAAAATTTGATTTTAGATGTAAATCAAATTGCAATCAATAAAAGAGGTGAGTTGTTTTCAATCTTTGTGTTGGAACAAGTTGTACGTGACAACATTATCTAGAGTTGATTGTGAGTATTGTGGTGTCATCTAGAAAGGAATTAAAACCTAATCTTGTAGTCTTTGAGTTGTTTATTGAGTTTGGAACTAGTGTTATATGTTCAAACTAAGAGATAACTTGCAGTTTTTGTGCTGCTTCATCTTCTACATTTGTGTTTTTAAGGTGTAGTGTACGTTAGAGTCTTTGAGCTGCACGTATATTTTATCTTTGTTGCAGAAGGTTTATAAGAAGTCACGGAAAGTCTTTAAGCTTTTGTGAACTTCTTGGTTACTAACTCTCCTAGATTGTATTTGAGAGATTGTTGTAAGAAAGGATCATCTATTTTGTAGAAAGAAAATATGATGAAGGAAAGAACACCTATTCCAAAAGAAGAGAATATGGTGAAAGTAACACACTATTGCTAGTGTAGTGTAAATAATCTTAGTTAGGTGCTAGTTTTTTCTAGTAGCAATAAACAAGGGGAGCCTCCCCTTACAAAGAGGAGAGACTGTGTTTGACAAGCTGTGGTTAAAACTACTATTTTGCAATCGGTTGAACCAAGTGGTTTGCAAAATATTCACACAACATTTTTTGGCGACTCTGGTACGGATACAATACACATTCAAAAGCCTTATATTTTTGTTTGAAGTATACTGGTATCCTTTGCATTGTAATTTCTTTTTTTGTAGTTTGTCAAGCTTTCATCAAGGACATGTAAAATGGCTGCCCAAGGTCCTTGGGAAACACTTTTAGTCCTTTGAATTTGACACCACCCATACATGCTCTTCCTCATGGTTTGGAGAAGAACTTTCCCAACTTCTATGACGATGGCAAGCAACACTCCGATGAGTACATCAAGACATTCTACATTGCATCTGGTGTTTTTGGCGCGGAACTTGAAGATGTCTCTATGATACTATTCATTGAGACACTACAAGGAGTTGTTGTAGATTGGTTTTACCGCCTTACACCTAAGACTATCATCAATTGAGATACTCTAAGAGCCAAGTTTGAGGAAAGGTTCAAAATTTAGATCGACTGAAGATGCTCATACCTTATTGGATCAGTTCACACAAATGAAGGAATCACATGAGCCAATGCGTGAGTTCATTGCCAAATTCAACAAGTTGGCAAACAAGATCCCTACCATTACTAAGCCTACAATGGAGAATCTCAAGTAGTTCTTTATTAATACCCAGCTTCTAGATGTAAGTTTTTAGTTTAGAAAAGGAAATCCACACAATCTTGTAGTTGTGCATACTTTGGCAGCTAAGATTGAAGATGATTTGATACTTGCCAAGAAAATAAGTTCTTTGGAATCGTCTTCAACCAACAATAGATCCTATGGCACAAAGGATGACTAATGAATTGCTAGCTCTTAAGAAGTAAATAGCTCAAGGTTCATTCTCAAACTCTTACAAAAAACTAAGGTTATGCAAGATACCTTGGGGAATAAAAATCAGGAGGTTGATGAAGGCCATTTTTCCAAGGTACTGCTAAATGAGGACACTCATGTCTTGATATTTGAAAAGATGGATTTGCAGGAAGGTATCAGTCAAGTTGAACAAGATGAAAAAAATGCATTTGTGTTTCAAGGTCATGAAATTGAACATATTGTGCATGAAGGAACTACTAAATAACTTGATGAAGACCTTTTCACAAACATAATAGAGGAGTTTTGCTCAAATCTTGATGGCAATTCTCCCAATTTGGAAGTTTGTGAATAGTATGATGAAGCGAGCAACGCAGCCATGTTTTCACCCGAATCACATGAGGTAACTCGTTCCATCCAGCATGAGATTGTAGTTGAGGTTCCAGTTGGCATGAAGAGTTTTGGTTTGTCCTTTCAAGAGAATGTCCAATAAGACATCTAGCTTGGTTAGAGGCCAACAAATCATTGAAGGGAACACTTGTACAATTTTAATGGAGCTGAAAATCCATTTGCAATTGAGCAAGGGAAATCCAATTTCATTGATCCACTTTGGAACAATAGTATATATGATCCATTTGAGGAAGTAGGTGAATTTTTTCATTTCTTCCAAGAATCTGTACATCAACTCATGGTACCACTATTCGTGCTTCATCTGTATGGTGTTGCTTTTGATTATGTCAAGCATGGAACCTTGCTGAAGAAGGGTAGCTACTTTGGAGAACCAGTTAATGGTTTCATTTGAGGAAGTTCGTGTTGTTGGTTAGTGTAGTTTAGTTTAGTTTCCCTTTCTAATAAGTGCATTAGCACAAAGTTCAATAGGTTGTTTTTAGTTAGTCGTGTCATCCTTTTTGTCTTTTGAGTTTCTTTGTCGCTTGGCTCTCTAGCCCAATGGATAGATAAAGACATTGAGAGATTTGGATTCTACTCCCTTTAATCCTTTCCACGATTGAAAGTTCCCCATTCAGAGCTAGTTGTTATCCTCAATTTTTGCTTGATGAAAATCGCGGCATAACTCTATGAAATTTTCCCGTTGTGTAGCTTATATCCTCTAGACATGTATTATGAAGTCATTGCATTTTTGGGAGTTAGAAAATCCTTCACACTTGCAAAGTCAGGTTTTAAATCTGACATTGCAAGTTGTGCCATTGCATCATTCACATGCAATTGGGTTGTGAAAACCCGATTTCATACTGCACTTGTCTTTGCATTGATAGATTGCACTAGGGTTTCTAAAACCTGATTGCAAGTTGTGCACTAACATTCATATGTAATTAGGGTTCTAAACCCCGATTGCAAATCATCAATAACACACATTTGTTGTTCAGGTTTTGAAACCAGAACAACATCCTAGCCCAAGTGTTGTTCAGGTTTCAAAACCTGAACAACTGATCCTTATCACTAAGTGCTGGTCGGGTTTCAAAACCCGACCAGCATGAGTCCTTACATCACTCCTTGTAGGCCGGTTTTCAAACCCCAATCACAATGTGGTTCTCCCTTACATCCATTTGTAATCAGGGCTTCAAGACTCAATTGCATATTACTTGCTTAGTATGTTTGCAATTTCGAAACCTGATTGCATATTCGATACCCTACTTAACTCCTTGCAATGGGGTCTCTAAAACCCGATTGCATATCATTTACTTGCATATTTGCAGTCGGTTTTTGAAAACCTGACTGAATAATTATCATACCATTTAAGATGTACACATGTAGTTGGGTTTTATAAACCCAACTGCATGTCAAATTGATTGCAAGGTAACTTTGTCTTTGTTAATATGCAACCGGGTTTCTAAAACCCGATTACATGTCAAAGACCTTCTGCACACAAATTTCGGGTTTTGAAACCCGAATTGCAACTCATCCTAGACTTAGTCACTTTTGACCCTCCCTTTGCATTTCCATGTTTTGCCTTCTTCTTTACATGGTTCTTGTTATGGATTTGTCTGAACTCCTGGAATCTTTGTAAACTATTGTTGCAACTGCATTCTCGATGCCATCATCCACATTTTGGGACCTAAAGACTCTGATGTACGAGCTACCAAGTGAAGATATGGAAACTCCATTGGTGAAGAGTGTTTACAACAAAGTTGTGTCTCCAGACATTTAGTATATTTTCAGTCATGCATTATGTAATTTTGTTTTGACACATTACATGTAAAATGAAAAAATGTAATTACATGTGATCACATTACAAGTCAAAATAGATTAGGACTGTAATGTGGAATTAGTCAAAGTTAGTTGTATCTCTCCCTCCTTTGTTGTGTCTCCAGACATTTAGTATATTTTCAGTCATGCATTATAATTTTGTTTTGACACATTACATGTCAAATGAAAAAATGTAATTACATGTGATCACATTACAAGTCAAAATAGATTAGGACTGCAATGTGGAATAAGTCAAAGTTAGTTGTATCTCTCCCTCCTTTTGCTCATAGTACAAATATGAGAGGGCTCATAATGCAACAAAACTCTGCCAGTTTGGGAAACACTCTAAAACTTTGATATTAGATGTAAATTGAACTGCAATCAATAAAAGAGGCAAGTTGAAAATCACTATCCAAAGTTGATTGTGAGTAGTGGTGTTATCTAAAAAGGGATTTAAACCCGATCTTGTAGTCTTTGAGCTGCTTATTGAGTTTCAAATTAGTGTTATATTTTCAAACTAAGAGATAACGTAGAGTTTTTGAGCTTCTTCATCTTCTACATTTGTGTGTTTAATTACATGTGATCACATTACAAGTCAAAATAGATTAGGACTGTAATGTGGAATAAGTCAAAGTTAGTTGTATCTCTCCCTCCTTTTGCTCATAGTACAAATATGAGAGGGCTCATAATGCAACAAAACTCTGCCAGTTTGGGAAACACTCTAAAACTTTGATATTAGATGTAAATTGAACTGCAATCAATAAAAGAGGCAAGTTGTTTTCAATCTTTGTGTTGGAACAAGTTTTTATGTGACAACATTATCCAAAGTTGATTGTGAGTAGTGGTGTTATCTAAAAAGGGATTAAAAACCCGATCTTGTAGTCTTTGAGCTGCTTATTGAGTTTCAAATTAGTGTTATATTTTCAAAATAAGAGATAACTTAGAGTTTTTGAGCTTCTTTCATCTTCTACATTTGTGTGTTTAAGGTGTAGTGTACGCTTGGGCCTTTGAGCTGACGTATATTTCATCTTTGTTTCTGAAACTTTATAAGAAGTCATGGAAAGTCTTTTAGCTTTCATGAGCTTCTTGGTCACTAACTGTTCTAGATTGTATTTGAGAGATTGTTGTAAGAAATGATCATTTATTTTGAAGAAAGAGAATATGATGAAGAAAAGGACACCTTTTCTGAAAGAAGAGAATATGGTGAAGGTAACACCCTATTGCTATTGTAGTGTAAATAATCTTAGTTAGGTGTCAGTTGTTTTCAGTAGCAATAAACAAGGGGAGCCTCCCCTTACAAAGAGGAGAGACTGTGTCTCACACACTGTGGTTGAAACTACTAGTTTTCAATCGCTTGAATCAAGTTGGTTGCAAAATATTCACCCAACATGTATAATGTTGAATATTTGTGTTGCCATATTCTTCTCTTCTGCTGTATCAACCTGGCTAGATTGCTTGGATTAAGATATCTTTTATAGTTGCCTTTGTAACCTTCCATACCTTTGTTGGAGATGCAAATTAATGGAGTCTTGAGGAATTGAAGTTTTTTCAAATAATCTTCAAATATGGCTACCATTGGTTAAGTGATCTGTTAAAAGTTGATGTTTTCCTTGCTTAGAGTTTGCCTCATTGATGGTGGGATAAGCCTATTTATCGTTTTTCTTATATGTCCTATTAGAAAATAAGATGTGTCAGAGGAACAAAATCATGGATTGGGAACTTGATTTGAGTTGCAATTGTGGGTTTTCAAATTGTTTAATATTATTATCTCTCTAGAACTATGGTATTTTCTTTTTTGTGTTTATTTTTCTTTTAGAATAATTAGTTATTCTTCTGCACTGTGTAACAGTGGGCAGATGCAGTCACTGTCTGCAAAGAACTCATAACCCCAGAAGGACAAAAGTGGGAATCTTTTCCCCGAATAAAATGCTTCCTATTTTTGGATGATTTCGATTGCCTTGAGCTCCCCTAGAATCAAATTTTTAACTATTTGGATCTCTATTAAGTTTATTGTCTGTAGATGCAGTCGGACAATTCATTTTCTTACCACAGTGTTATTGAACATTCGGCTAGAGGCAGCAGGTTGTGGCCAAACTCAATACACACCATTCTGTTTTCAAATTGGCATGGACATTTTAGGTTTATATTTTATTATTTTACTTTTGGGCAGCTAACATTTTAAAGTAGCATAGATGCGAATTCGTAGCTTGTAGGCCTGTGAAGATAATTGAAGGGTGGCAGGGACACTTGGCTTGTCTGACTTTTGTACGAGACTTCTTGTGTTCTGTGTAAATATACAGTTTCAGTTTTGTGCCTCCTTTGCTTTTGAAGTTGTGGCAAAGCTTAGGATTGAATTAGGCCCAGCCAATTGGAGTACACCTTCAATTATCTCATGTCAAAGTAATTCATGATGGTGCTTAGTACAGGAAGTTGACATGGTTAACTAAAGGAATCATGGGCCAAAATATGTTCCTTTAGAATTCCCAGCAGTAGCTAATTGCTTCTGACTAAAAATGAAAAGTTAAAACATGGTAAGAGGCATACGTATTAAGAAGATTTTAAATTCTGACCTTTAATGAGAATGGATCAGATCTGTTCAGGGGTATGCAATTCAAATGTTAGATATGCAGAAAGCTGGATGCTATTCGCAAAAGAGCATGCTCTTTTAGCTCCTACGTATGGAGGCTGTTTCTTGTTCTTTTTTTTTGTATTCTGTTCCCTTGATTTGCTTATCTGTATTGAAGAACACTATTGCCTTGTTGAAGGTCTGTAATCTACAAAATTAAAGACACTGAACCACAGTATGATATTACAATTATTGATTACTCTTATGATTTTATCATGATATGACCTCTCCATGTAGAAATTTTAATTTTTTATGTATATATGGTCCCAGTTATTATAAAAAATAACATTATGTGAGGAATTCAGGAATGGGAGGAGGCACAAGAAGAGCTAAAAAGAAATATTGTTGAGTATAGAGCCTTTTTGGAGTCTTGTGATTTCATAAAGGTTCACACCTTAAACTGTCTCAATATGTTTTATAGTTCTGTTAAATTATAAGATTTATTAGAATGATTGACAGTTTGACGTCTAATTTTTAGGCAAATACTCAATGGAGGAAAGTTCAAGATAGGCTGGAGGATGATGAAAGATGCTCAAGACTAGATAAAACAGATCGGTTGGAGATTTTCCAGGTGATATTGAATTCCATGTTCTTCAATTTTTCTAACAATTTTGTTTTATTATCTTAGCCATTAATATGTGTTTGATATGGCAGGAGTATATACGTGATTTGGAGAAGGAAGAACAAAAGATTCCAAAGGTGTCTAGAATGAGAGTAGTTGTGCTTCCGAAGTTTTTAGTATTTACTGTCTTATTCTTGCACATTTAAATGACTTCTATATTTTTTAAATGCATGAACAATTACACCAAAAGGAACGTAAAAATCGGGATGAATTTCGAAGATTAATGGAGCATCATAAGGCCACTGGCTTGCTTACAGAAAATACAAACTGGCTTGATTACTTTGCCAAGGTATTAAATGTTTGGATTTTGCTTTGAATACTGGTATAAAAACTTAATGTTTCATGTTCATTCTGAGATTATGTGCTTCTATGTAATATCTTTTATCTGTTTTGTTGTAGGTCAAGGACCATCCTGCGTATCTAGCCATGGCTGCAAACACATCTGGTTCACCACCTAAAGACTTGTTTGAAGATGTTGTAGAAGAGATGAAAAAGCAGGTATGAAAGTTAGAAATTGTTCAATGATTTTATTGCAGATGTTAAATTGCACTTTTGCTACCAGGTTTGTAATCGTTGTTACTCAATACAGTGTACGTTTCATTCCTTTAATGAAATCTTATTTTGAATCTGATGTATGTTTGGCAGTACCAGGACAAAGCAAACATAACAGATGCTTTGAAGGCAGGAAAGGTCTGTCTTCTGTGCTTTGAGATTTTCCATGGAATGTAAAATATATCATAATCCCTTTGATGTGATGATTGCAGCGCACAGTAACATCAGCATGGACTCTTGACAAGTTCAAAGCCTCCATTGGTGAGGCATATGATTTGGCTGCTGCATCTAAAACAAATCTTAAGGTTTGTTCTAGTTACATATCTAGATTTTTCGATCTTAGCTACAGATATCTTTACAAGAAAAATATTTGGGATTTTAACTTGAACAATGTGACATTGGTGTTATGCAGTGTCACATATTGTTATGCGTATATCAAATTTTAATTACACAAGCATGGATCTTATCCTTTTGTGCCATATGACTGGTTTCTAATTGATAAGATCATTGCACGGGCTGTATTATGTTTTGACTGATTCGTGCTGGCAAGTAGTTACTGAAATTGAATCACTATAACAAATCCACAACATTCTATTCTCATTTGTAGATAGTGAATTTTGTTAGATTTAACTGAAAGGAATGCAAATGTTGAAAGTAATGCGAGTTGTCTTGGGATATATGATTTTTTTTTGTCTTATTGACATCTTGTGTTTTCATTGCAGCTTGTGTTTGAAGAAGTGCTTGAAAAAGCAAAGGAAAAGGAAGAGAAAGAAGCTACTACAGATTGCCCCACCGAAATACTGGCAGAGTTTGCTAAGGGTCCCTTTGATCCTAAGTCTCCTCTCAAACAGTTTGCAACAAAATTTCCAGGCAAACTGAGGACATGTGGTGGCACAAGGAAATGGAGATGCAACATGTGTGGTGTAGAATGGTTTGGCACCATCACTAGAGTTAATGCACACTTCCTTTTTATTAGAGGAAAAGGTGTGGCCTCATGTGCTTTTTTGGAAAAAGCTGCAAATGTCAAATATAGAATTGAGATCAACAAGCTTTGGGGTCTTCCTGATGATAGTGCAGTTGCAATGTCTACTACTTTGTCTCGTAGGACACAGGTTCAACAAAGTGAGCCACATGCTTCCAGTCATACATTACAAACAAGAGGAGTGATGTTAGGACCTTCATCCACTCAGAGTTGTGTGGCCCAATCACAAGAGGATAAGGCGAAACACAAGTTGCAAAGTACCCCCGGAGCTGAATTGTTCAATGTGAAGCTAAAGGATGAGATAGATGATGCCATTGGCAAATTCTTCATTGTCGATGACATCCCATTTCATGTAGCTCGATCTCCTTGTTTTAAGGAAATGATATCAATGGTGGCGAGGGGAGGACCATCATATGTGCCACCAGGTGAGAACCAATTGAGGATCACGTGTACAAAGAGAGTTCAACAACATGATGGGATGTAGAGCTAGAGGAGCCATCACACATTGATGAGGATGCGAGGACTTTAGATGCAAGGCTGGTTGGTGTTAATTTGACGGGTCTTGACCACAAGGAGTCTAGTAGAGGCCTCTCTTCACTACATTTTGACATTTTGTACTTATTTTGATATCATGCTACTCATTGTAATAATATTTATGATGTTTTCAATATAATTGAAATCTCCAATTCGACAATTTCATTTGTCAAATTTTATTTAGTTTTCAAGTATTTAAAATTAAAATGGAAATCTTATTTCTTAGTGAAAAACGAACAATACTGAGAGGGGGAGGGGGTGAATCAGTATTTAAAACAACTTTAAATACTGGACACTCACTATAAATGCTTGCTGTTTCCTTAATCACTTTTCTTTGCTGTTCAGATTTGGCTTGTCATATCTATCTTTAAAAACAATGGCTATTGTTCTCAAAACGTCCCTGGACTGTTCTAAAATTTCTCAACAACTTCCCTGCCAGTAGTAATAAAAACAGTGCCGTGTTTTTTTTTGCTCTACCGTATTTTTATCTCATTGTATGATTAAAAAAAAACTTCTTCACTCAATGCCCAGCTACCGTCTCAGTTCATCAACGCTTCAAAAACAGTTTGAAGACTCTATATGATTATGCAATGTCCCGTGCCTTGTAGATAGTCTGTTACTATTTTCGTGATTCACCACCCGATAGTTTTTGGACCCGACTGATCTCTATTGCTTCGCTACAGCACATGCACACAAACTCGACAGCCTTCTTACATTCTATCTCAACTTCTCTGCTCGCCGTATTTTGTCCCGTGTGTCTATTAACTTGAAGATTTCTTTTGTTTTTTAATGAATCAGGCTCCGCACACCATTGCCGGCACAAAAAAAACTGTGTTTGATAATCCCTGTCAACGTTTATTGCTAAGGACTGTTACGTCCCATTACACATCCTGTTAAACACCTACACCCGATATATTTTCTCTTCCCCCCCTTTCCTGAGCATACATCCTTTCGAAAAGGATACCCGATAATTGCTTAAAAAATGGGTACACTGCATATTCATATACGCATCTTCCGGCTCACCTCTTTTTCTTTGCCTTAGTCCCGACTGTCTATTTGGTATGAACACGTGACAGTCCTCTGTAAAAAAACAGCCCCAGCACAGACTCCTTTTCCTCACGCTTCCAATCCTCTGTCATCAACCTTGTCTTTTCGAGAGTTTGTTTGTAACCAAGAGTCCGCACAAAGCAAGACACTTGTGCACCCAAATCTGCCGGCGGTTTTTGGGAGATGGATTCCTTCCCATTTTGAACTCCACATCATACCTACAGTCTACGTCCTGATTTCTGTGCGTTACACACCTATATTGCAGTCTTCGACAGACTTCTCTGTTACGCAGCAGCCTCTGGAAAATGCATATGTGTTTTGTGCCATTTTGTGTCCACTTGTTGATCCCAACTTTTATCATTCCCTGTGGATATCCGTCCAGCCAGAAGACACATCCAAAGTAAAGCAGAAAACGTCTCTGTAGAGAGTGATACCAGGTGCACACTTGGCATTTACGGATAAGCCTTACTTGGCATACACTGATAACACTTGTGCAGCCTTTACGCTTCACTAACCAACACACAGCAGCATACGAAGTATAGTAGGACAAAACGTCTCAACACGAAGTCATCAAATGACAGAAGCTCAACACTTAGTATATAGTATTTGCAATTTTTCTATTTTACTAATTTGCGAAAGTTTCATTAGAAATATAATTCTTATATGTCTTTTCATAATCTTTTCATAACTAGCTTTTCAAGTACTATATGTATATCAGCAACACCCCCTGCCAACCCCTCATCACTATCATCGAACATAGGCCCTTTGTCCCTTTGTCCCCAAAACCCGACCTCTCTGCCTTGAAACTCAGTGGATCACTACAAAAAAGAGGCAACAAAGGTTGGCAGATGATTTCATGGATTTATTTTATTCTATGAAGGTTTAAATTCTACCTTTTGGAAAAAAATCCTTCTAATGAAGTCCCCTTTTACTTTACTTTTCTTACATTTGGCATACATTTTCATATTGTGTTGTACATTAAAAATTCTTATTATGATTGAATTTCTATCTATTTTTTGATGGATTAATAATATTATTTAACTTTTTTTATTTTAGGAAATTGTTGCTTCCTCCAAATGGGAGGGTTGCATGCATTTGATTGATGATGTCCAAGTGTATAGGTAAAAGCACCACTATTGAGAGTTAATCTGTTAGAGTTGATAAAAGATAGTTGTTATTCTTTCACTATCATAAATTATAAACATATTTTGGATATGAATATTCAGGGCAATTAGTGATGAAAGCTTTAGTCAGGAGATATTTGATGAGTACATTACACATCTTCAAGAAAAGCTTAAGGAAAAGAAACACAAGCGAGATGAAGAAAAGGTAGACAATCTTAGTACTTTTCTTGACTCTATTGGTTGTGTGCACAAAGATGGGGGACCAAAAAGTGGCCACCCTTGTCGAGGTCAAAGAGGTAAGCATTTTTAGTTTTTAAGTGTAAAATTTAGATTAATAGATAGATTCAACTAGTTTTTAAGTGAAATTTGTTTAATTTTCAGGAGTTGAGAATGCATTCCCAAATGATCAAAAACTTGACTCACCTCCTCATTAAAATCCCTTTGAAGAACCTCAACAAATCCCTCTTTCAATGCCTTGACATCCTCCAAGAACATAGGAAAATATATTAGGTCAATTAAAAAATAATAAAAGAGAACTCGAATAGTTAATTGCAAGGTTGAAAGATTCAGTAGCAACCAACTCCCATAGGTGCACCCTTGCTGAATCACTCCAATCCATCGTCTCACATAGTATTAGTGAGTGGGCAAGTCAATAGTTGATTCAACAAGAGGGAAGAACTATAAGACAATTCTACACAAACAAACTATCTTATGAGCAAGTTAAACAAAAAAAATTTGAAATCTAACTTGTGTGCACTATTCACCAACCCAAGAACCAATCAATCTGTACACAACACTTCTAGGAGGTTCCCTATTCATTGTTGCCGCCACCAAGGGATAAGGAATAGTTTTTGGGATAGGTGGTGGATGGTTTTTGACTATCCATGCAATAGTGATGAGGTCCCACAATGCTTTTTGAGGAAACTCTATCACAAGTTCGTCCTCAATGAGATCCCTAATTACTTTGACATACAAGAGTTCCAAGGTAGAGGTGGGGGCTCTTCACAGAACATAGTGGGGGCACAATGTGCTCAAAACTAGACACCGAGACCCCTAGCTAGACTAGAGTTTGAACATCACTATCCCTTCCGTTGTGAAGGAGGGTGTTGAGGTGGAGGCCTTAGAGTCTATTAGCTCGTTGACTTGAACCCTTATATATCACACTAGACCTCTAGCCTAGAGTGATGTAGGGGAGTCTTCTAGGCGTCTAGTTCCACCTCACTATGTCAAAGTTGTGGGTCTCGTTGTGTTTATGATCTTGAAGATGATTGAGATGCACGTGGCCAAGCCACATGTATAATGGGTCGAATTGTCATGACAAATGACTATTGAATTAAACATTTGGTATTGATAGTCAAGTAAAGTTCAATAAGTTCAAATTCAATTTATTAAATTTTATTTTGAAACATAATATTAACTAAATTACTAAAATGATTATAATAAAATTTCATGGTCAGAGTGTTCATTCTGGGTCTACTAGCCCTCCACCTCTCAATTATACGATGATGTCAAGTACACAGGTATGCAACTAATAAAGAAATTATATAGATAATAAATGTGAATAGTTTAACGGTAACCATACATGAATGGTCATGTTATAACTCACATTGGATGTTAAATAGGTTGATGTTGGGCCTTCAACATCAACACTTGCCAGTCAAGGTAGTCATCAAACTTTCACTCAGGTAACCTTGTCTATTTTTTATTCATTAATGGTTTGTAAACTAAAGATAAGTAGATTTTGTTAATTGAATAACATTGTTTCCATGCGTTTGTCAGATGTATGAGCCCGATAAGTAAATCTCACACTATATTTGTTGCTTTTATCTGTCTATTGTTAAAAAATTGAATGATATTAATTTGTAGTTTAATTTCTATTTTGATGCTTGCTATAGGGCTTTGCAACTTTAGATTCTGAAGGTGCCCCTCTTACGAATGAAGTGTTGAAAAAATCGATCAATAGAGATTATCAGTGTGTGGTAAGTAATTATTCTTTCATATGTTAATTTGTATAATTCAATTTATGTATATTAATGTGCATTCCTTTTATTGTTTTAGTTGGAGGTCCAACAATGTTTAAAGGGGAGGTTGAGTCAGCGGGTTCAAAAGCAACCATCATTGTATGCATCTCCCTCCACTCGACATTCAAAGGTGGCTTGTGATAGTCTCCTTCCCCTAAAGGAAAGTGACTGCATTAGGGTCCTTTTTTGTATGCCTGTATGACATTTTTGCACATATTATTTGTATTACAGTTTTGTGACGTTATATGCCTATATGGCTTTATTCTTCATATATTATATGTTGATTGACATATAACAATGGATGCCTGTATGTTATTGCATACTTTTCATTTAATAGTTACTCTTGTTTTGTCACACTTTTTGGTGAAAAGTCCAAACATGTATGCACATTGGGCTCTCGGCCTGTCATGATTTGAACCTGTGTCATTTGTTCGAGTTGTCCCAATTGTCCAAAAAATAATTTCAAGGCAGTATCAACAAAGAAAAAGATAATTGACTCCTGATTTTGTAAAATGAAAAGTTTGAGATGCTGTATGTTGATATAGTTGTGAATTATGTCTGAGATTTGATTTCATCATAGAAAGATCTGCTAATGTTCTTTCACTATTTCTTTAAATTGGTGTTTATAATTTTGAAAAATTTGATCCAAAAAATGTATTTGGTAGTAAGATTCCAGTGAGGTTTTTGGTTCCATGGGTAGCCTTTGTGGGAGGGAAGTATTACAAGTATAATTTGTGCCCTATTTGTAGCTTTTTGATCGGCCATTGAGAACTTTTTGTTATAAAATCTGGAGTAAGCAATGTCATTCAATTTTGGGGTTAACTTGCTTAGTTGGCTGAACATTGAATGTTTGATAGGCCATAATGGCTCTAAAAACAAAAAGTACCGAGGCTGAAATCCTTGAACGAGAACATCTATAATGATAGTAGATGGTGTTACTTAGCACTCATATTAAGTTCTCTTTTGGGCCTAAAAGCTTTGAATGGGAACATCGAAATATGTCAGTAAATGGTGTTAGTTTGTATTCATGTTAACTTTTTCTTTTTTGCTTGTCACATTTTTAACACTAGTATGAGGTAGAGGAGGGTGGTGCACATAGGACAACTAAAAGGTATTAGCTTGACGCACATTTTCAATTTTCTCAACAAGCTGTTACTCAAGCTCTTTTCAGTGTAATGTACAGTGTTTTCCATATTTGTTGCAAATTGGGTCTGAAAATTGAGCTTGATTGCGTTATAAGTACAGATAATGGCTTGATTTTTCCCGAGGTTCTTACGGAAAAATGATGTCTCCAACCAACGCTTTACCCTTGAACATGTCACAACCCTTTATGGCCTCATTTACTGTTTGTCAAGGGATGAATGCATATTGGACATAATCAACAACAAATTGCAATGAAGGATATCATTGTAACAAATCCATTCAATTCAAAACAAAAATCAAAACTACAGGATATAATATATGTGGAGCTCTTCGCAAAATGATCAGCATAAAAATGCAACAAATTGCATCTTCTACTAGGTTGCAGTCAATCTTTGAAGCAAGTGTTGCTTACAATAATGTGCACATACGTAAGGTAAAAGACTTCATAAATTTAATCAAAATATTTAAATTATAAGAGAATAAGTAATGTAGAAATGGGATCTACATTAAAGTAATATATTTTAGAATATGTTATATACTAGCATACATATTATCTATAAATCAAATATGTTGAGATGTATCAATTTTTTTATTTTAATATTTTTTATTAAATTGAATGATGAAAAAATTAAACGCCTCGATATATAGATTATATGTATGCTAGTAGCAAATGTAGCGCACGTAAGACATTGAATAAATTAATATATAATTAAATAGAATATTTTTATTAAATAAAATTTAATATAAGTGGGGTTTGCATCATGGTTAGGGCTAGAGTGAATGTTTAGGTTAGGCTTAGCATTACATTTGGGATTAAGGTTAGGTTTCTAGGGTATATGTCATGGATAGGGTTAGGTTTGGGAAAGACTTAGAATTATCTTAGGGTTAGGTTTGGGAAAGACTTAGAATTATCTTAGGGTTAGGATTAGGTTAGGAATATGATTAAAGATAGGATTAGAATTATGGTTAGCCTTAGAATTAGGGTTAGTGTTTGGATTATGGTAAGGGTTAGGATTAGGATTATTGTTACGATTAAGGTTTAGGATTAGAGTTAGGATTATGTTTAGGGATAGGGTTAGGATTATGGTTAGGGTTAGGATTAGGATTACTGTATAGGTTTAGGATTAGAGTTTAGGGCTTAAGGTTAGGATTATGGCTAGGGTAAGGGTTTACATTGTGAATGGTATTATGGTTTGGATCATGGTTAAGGTATAGGGTTAGGATTAAGGTTAATATTAGGGTTAGGTTTAGGATTATGGTTAGAGTGAGGGTTTACATCATGGTTAGTATTATGGTTAGGGTTGGGGTTTTGATTAGGGCTTAGGATTAGGTTTAAGTTCATGCCATAGTTAGGGTTAGGGTTGTATTCACGTTTAGGTTAGGATTAGGGTTTAGCAATTAGGATTAGGATTAGAGTTTAGCATTGTAGATTAGGGTTTAGCATTTAGGGTGTAGCATTTGAGATTAGGTTTTAGAATTTAGGATGAGGGTTTACCATTTAGGATTATGGTTTACCTTAAGATTTAGGATTAGGGTTTAGCATTTAAGAATTAGGGTTATGGTTAGGATTAGGCTTCTAGGGTATGGATTTACAATAGTTAAAATTATAGTTAAGGTTTTTATTAGGGTTAATTAATATATAATTATATAACATATTTTTATTAAGTAGAATTTATTATAATCAAGGTTTGCATCATGGTTAGGGCTAGAGTGAGTGTTTAGGTTAGGCTTAGCATTATGTTTGGGATTACAGTTAGCGTTCTAGTGTATACATCATGGTTAGTGTTAGGGTTTAGGGTATGGTTAGGACAAGGCTTAGAATTATCATTAGGGTTAGGATTTAGGTTAGAAGCATGATTAGGGTTAGGGTTTGGCTTATGGCTAGGGTCAAGATTATTATTATAGTTAAGGTTTAGGGTTAGAAAATTAAGATTATGGTTAGGTCTAGGGCTTAGGATTATGGTTAGGGTTAGGCTTAGGGTTTGGGTTTAGGGTTAGGATTAGGCTTAGGTTTAAGGTTAGGATTATGGGTAGGGTAAGGGTTTATATTGTGGATAGTATTATGGTTAGTCTAGGTTTTTTTAATTATGGTTGGGGTATAGGACTAGGGTTAGAGTTAGTGTTAGGTTTAGGATTATGGTTAGAGTGAGGGTTTACATCATGGTTAATATTATGGTTAGGGTTAGGAATAGGATTTAGGGCTTAGGATTAGGATTATCGTCAAGGTTAAGGTTTCCATCATGATTAGTATTATGGTTGGAGCTAGTGTTTTGATTAGGGTTAGAATAAGGATAAATATTTAGCTTCATGTCATGGTTAGGGTTATGGTTGTATTTAGGGCCTAGGTTAGGATTAGGGTTTAGCAATTAGGATTAGGATTAGGATTAGTGTAGCATTTAAGATTAGGGTTAGGACTAGGGTTTAGCATTTAGGATGAGATTTTACCATTTAAGATTATTGTTTAGATGAAGATTTGGGATTTAGGGTAGCATTTAGGATTAGAGTTTAACATTTAGGATTAGGGTTTACAATTTAGGATTTAGGGTGATGGTTAGGATTAGGGTTAGGGTATGGGTTTACATCATGGTTAGGGTTAGGGTTTATATTAGAGTTAATTAATATATAATTATATAGAATATCTCTATTAAATAGAATTTAATATAATTAGGGTTTACATCATGGTTAGGATTAGAGTGAGTATTTAGGTTAGGCTTAGCATTATGGTTTAACATTACATTTGGGATTACAATTAGGATTTTATGGTATACATCATGGTTAGGGTTAGGGTTTCAGGTATGGCTAGGGCTAGGCTTAAAATTACAATTAGGGTTAGGAATTAGGTTAGAAGTGTAGTTAGGGTCAGAATTATGGCTAGACTTACGATTAGGGATAGGGTTTGAATTAGGGTTAGGGTAAGGGTCAAGATTATCATTACGACTAATGTTTAGGGTTAGAGTTAGGATTATGATTGGGGATAGGGCTTAGGATTATAGTTAGGGTTAGGGTTTAGGGTTTGAGGTTAGGATTATGGTTAGGATAATGGTTTACATCGTGGAGAGTATTATTTGGTTAGGGTTTACTTTTCTTAATATGTAATTTGATTTAGAGATAAGGTTAGGGTTCAATTTAGTCTAATGTTTAATTTGGTTTTCAAGGTACATAATAGGTTTATCAATGACCTAAAGATTTAGGTCTAATTTGATTTAGGGTTCGGGCTCAATTTGGTATACGTTAAGGTTGAACTTGACTTGGGGTAGAATATAGATTAGGGTTATGATTACAGTTCTCTTTGGTTTAATGTTACATTTAAATTTGGTTTAGTGGGTTAGAGTTTGGGGTATGGTTATGGTTAGGATTTAGGTTAGAAGTGTGATTAGGGTTAGGATTAGAATTATGGCTAGACTTGGGTTTAGGGTTAGGGTTAGGATTAGGGTCACGATTATTGTGACTCTTAAGGTTTAGGGTTAGAGTTAATATTATGGTTATTGATAGGGTTTATGATTATGGTTAGGGTTAGGGTTAGGATTAGAGTTTAGGGTTAGGGTTAAGATAAGGTTTTAGGATTAGGTTTAGGGTTTAAGGTTAGGATTTGGTTTGGATAAGGGTTTACATCATGAATATTATTATCTGGTTAGGGTTTAGTTGTGTTAATGTGTAATTTGATTTAGAGTTAAGGTTAGGGTTCAATCTAGTTTAATGTTTAATTTGGTTTTTAAGGTATATTTTTTTTCTATTTCTTCAATAGGTTTCTCCATGACGTAAAAAAAAATAGGTCTAATATGATTTAGGGTTTGGGCTCAATTTGGTATACGTTAAGGTTGAATTTGATTTGGGGTAGAATCTAGATTAGGGTTAGGGTTGTGGTTCCATTTTGTTTAGTGTTAGAGTTAAATTTGGTTTAGTGGAAGGGTTAGTTTTCAATTTTATATTAAGTTAAGGTTCAAAGTGGGTTTTTGTTAGGGCTCTTGATTTGATTTGATTAGGGTTAGGATCAAGGTTAAATTTGATTTATTGTTTAGTTAGGTTTACGGTTATGGTTTAATTTAGTTTAGTATTAGTTTTTTGTAGATTTTGGTTTCTGATTAGGGTCAAAGTTTAATTTGGGTTAATATTCAATTAAGATTAGGGTTAGGGTTATAATTAATGTTTTTAGGGATTAAGTTTCAATTGGGTTTAGTGTTAGAATTAACTCTCAATTTAGTTGGGTTCAACTTGATTTAGGGTAATGCTATGATTTGAAATATTATTTCAAAAAATTATGATATAATTGAATTTGAATTTTTAAAAATAATTATATAATAGATTATGAATTAATATTTTTGAAAATTTTATATTTTAATGATAGACTTATATCAAAGTATAATCAAGAAATTTCACCATACTTCAACAAATGTCGAGCCTTAGTATTGAATTATGTCTCTCTAAAATTTATTGCTCATGCAAAGCTATATATATTTCCCCTTTCTATGCTAATCATATTACTTTCAAAGAACTCATAAATTATTACTAATAATAAAAAGAAAGAAATATTTTCAAAATAATAATTTTGGTAATAAAAATAAATATTTAAAAATATTAGTTTTATTATTATTATTATTATTATCAAAAAGTGAGGAAGGGTAGCAAATTTTTGCTGTAATTTTGAGTGATCTGTTGAGGTGGTGATTTCCGGCAGGAGGTCCCCGGACGACGAGCGACAACTGGGCGTCTTCGGCAGCAATGATGTAATAGGTGTGAGTGTTTCAACTCCCTCCTTTAATACTCCTAAAATGAACGGTTTCCCTTCCTCCTCCCTCTGCCGTTCGACAGAGGCCGTACCCTCCATTCCTCCTGTAGTCATTGCTAAGGACTCCAACATCAATCTCGATGCCTCTAAATTAAGCCCTATTCAACCTAAGAAACCAAAATCCTTCTCCGAGGTGGTTGCTAACAAAGGTCCTGCCATTGATGCGAAAGCTAGGTTTTGTGTGTCCAATGCTCATGGCACCTCTGTTCCCGGTAAGATCTCTAAGGCTGCTCTAGTTCCTTTCTCCATTGCTCCTAATTCTGAAATGCTTGAGGAAATTTTGAAAGAGAAGAATAGGTTAAGAAACACTTCTATATTTTTCTTTGCGGTTGAAATTGACAAATGTCCTCCTAGAAAAGTTTTGGACAACTGGTTTCATAACTTCTGGGATTTAAAGCTTGGATTTCATATCTCTTTTTGTAGACAAATTCAAAAAGGATTATTTGTGATCTTCTTTGCTAATAATGAATCTCAGGCTGAAGTTCTTCAAAAACAATATTGTACTGTTGGTTTGACCTCTTTTCATGCCCTAGCTTGGTCTCCTGAGGCCGTTCATGAGGAAGTTCTTGCCCTCTTGACCCCCCAATGGATTTTGGTAAAACAAGCTCCTCCATTTCTATGGAGATTCCTTTCTCAATTACTTGAACCTCTGGGTAAAGTTATTCGTATGGATGACACGGTTAGACTTGTGCCCCATATGGATGCTAGGGTTCTTATATCATTGAATCCTGGTAAGGAAATTCCGCCTAATTTGTGCATTGATATCCCGGAAGACAACTACGCTTATCCTATTGAAATCCTTGGGGGTTTAAATGCATGTTTTCTATGTCGAAAAGAAGGGCATCTAAGAAAAGATTGCCCTATCATTAAGAAAAAATCAATCTCTGTTAAAACTGCCTCCCCCCCTAACCCTATTATTGAGATTAACCCTTCATCAGAATCCGCTGCTCGTAAAAACCCTCAGGCTAAGGTGCCCTTTGGCCCCTTCCCCGACTTGAACTCCAAATCTCCTTCCTTCCCTGCTTTCCCGACCCCTCTCTTTTTCGGCCGTTTCTATCTCCATTGATAGGATGACCCTAGATGATGGCTTCCAGACTGTTACCAAAAAACGAAGAAGGGAGGGTACGAAGACTGATAATGCTTCTTTGCCTACTCCCCACCCGGCTAAACATCTAGCCCCTTCCAGCTCAAATAGCCCCGCTTCGCAGGATCTCCAAGTTTATTCCCCTCCCTTGAATGTTATCAACATCGACCCCTCCGGCAATTGCATCAACCCAGAACCTTCTTGGAAACTCCCGCATAAGGTTTTTTAAGAAATTAGTGATGATTGTATGCTTGAAGTTATCCCGGCCTCTAAATCCCCTTCGGATCCCTTGGTCGTCTCCATCCCTCTTAAACAATCCATGGATGTTGACTCCCAATCCCCGGTCGATTCTGATAATGAAGATGAGCTCAAAAATGACCTCTCTACTTCTAAACGGCGAGGGAGGCCTGTAGGCTCTGGATGATAATAATTCGGCCTTTGATATGATCCTCTTTCTGGGACTCGACCCCAACACCCCACAAAGAAAGGATTATGCATGGAAAAGTCACTCAAAACTGCAACAGATAACACAAAAGTTTAATTCAAAATGCTTATGCTGTGGGGCTTTTCACCGCTAAACTGCAGATTGGGTTCCCTAGTTTTGGCGGCCTGTCACTATTTTGGAGGAGTCGACACTATCATGGCAGTCACCTCCTCCCTCAACTCTCTGTTAATTCATGAAAACAGAAACTCGTTTCCCACTCAGAAATGCATTTTATAAGATTAAAAGACCAGCTTTCTCACAGCAGAAATCAGATACAAAAGAATGAAATACTAACAGAACATGTAAGATTAAATGTACAGACCAAAAATCCTGCATACCTGAAGACAACGATTAAACAACTAAACCCTTCTGCAAGGTTAAATAAGAAAAGAAAAACCTTGAAAGCAAAGATTATTTGTCGCTCTGCACTCATACTATCAAAACAGAGCTTCTGTATCTATTTTAACATCATCATCTTTTCTCTCAAATCGTGTGTTGCATCTTGCAACTTTAGCTATAAATATTGTTTCAATTAATTTATTTGTACATCTTATATTATTTAGGCTTTTTTAATGAACGCGGCTAAGCTTCCTACAAAATGTATTATTGATCAAATTTCAAAAAAATATAACAGATCTGTTCTTCATGATCTATATATTTTGTGGTGGAAAACCGCAAAAAAATGTAAAAAATTCATTGTGTTTTCATGAATCTGATAAAAAAGAAGTTCGACATTTTTCAAAAATAAAAAATAAAAAATCTTTAATGCGTTTTGTAGGGAGCTTATCCCATATCTTTAATGTGTTTTGTAGGGAGCTTATCCCGTGCCTTTTTTAATAGTAGAAAATATAGATAAGATTATATATGTGTTGATGACTTGTACCGTTACATTTGATGACCTTCTATTACACCCTCGGCATAACTAATGTCTTTTGCAATCATTAATAGTAAGCCTCCTCTTCAATTTCTTCAAATTGAAGATAGTCAATGCATTTTTTTATGGTCAATTATTGATTGGGAGTTAAAAAAATGGTCATTATATACCATGAGCCCTACTTCTTTGGTCTTTACTAATTATCTTTGGAAATTTTAAGCTTGTCATTTTGGCCTAGTCATATTGATATTGTCTTTGTGTAATGAACATATTAGCTACTTCTATATAGATAAATTTTACTTATTTATTTCTTTGATATATATAAATAAATTCGTGTTAGTGGCTTTTTTGTGCTTAATCTTCTTAAATACTAAAAACAATTATAGTGCCTATTTTCTCATAAAACAAGGGTTATTCTCTTCACTTTTATCTCTAGCAAATTCCAAGGCAAAACCTATCAACGTTATATTGTGTATAATATTTGGATAGCATTATTGTGTATAATGTTTGGATAGCTATAGCAGTTAGTATCACTGCCAACTATTTATATATGTCCACCTTCAATTGAGGGTTAGTATGGTTTTTGTTTTTCACATTCTTAACCTCCACAAGTGGTAAAGAAACATGAAATATTGGTTCCATTTTCTCTTCAACACTTTAGATGTACAAGTATCTTATAGCTCAATAGCAAGTTTTTCATTAACCTCTTGATTCTGCCAATGTTATCATTCAATATAGGTCATATAAAAATTAAGGGCTAAAGAAAACAAGGTATCTTAAACCAGTTTTTCACAGATTTGTAAGGTCTTCTATTAGCAATACAAAGATGCCAACTACTAGTGTTGAGAAACATAACCCTAAAGATGTTACACAATGGAAAACATTTCATAATACTCCAAAAGAGATAGTTCAAAGTAACCTCTTACAAAATTTATGACCTCAAAGAGGAAAACTTAATAAATTCAATAATTCTTCTTATTCGGAACTGACTTGAAAAGTGTGAGAACCTCATTTGCAATCAAAACTATGTGACTACAAGTTTCCTTCATAATAAAAGCAAAACATAGCTACAATGGAAGAAAGATGCATAACTAATTTTAAACTACTTAGAAACTAAATATCTCTAATCAAGAAAATAATTTGTATGAGGTAGCTACATCGAGTAAAATTTGAAAGATGAAAAAATATTACTTCTTCCGTTTTCTCTTTAATATTTGATAATTCAAAAAAGTTTGTATGATACCTAACCAAAATGTTCATCTTTCTATATTCTTACCTTTTTCCCTTGAAAAAAATGTGAACATTATTTTAATGCATGCACAATGTATTATTATAGGTTGAATATGACTGAATATCATTAAGGTGAATGAAGAAAAGACAAGTGACAATTACATAGCTAATTGAGAACGTGGAAGAAATTGTGAAAAGGGATGATTGTTGGTGTAATTAAATATTCCTAATTAATTAAATATTCCTAATTACACTTTACTTAATCTTACTTAGGTTAATGCATTGCATAGTAGTTTGTGATTAAGACACCTAGGAGTTTGCACCTCATTAAGCATATGGTGTAGGAGAAATTCCACTTTTGGTGTGAGATCCACCTTTACTGCTCTTATCACATTATCATCCTAATCCATTTCACATACTTTATTGCATAATGGAGGATGATCAACATTTGATGGACATGTGATTACACCTAACATAGGTGATAGCTTATCAGTTCCTTTTTATTCTCTCTTATCACATTTCCTATATAAGGAGGCCTATTATGTAATCATGTACATCAAGGTGAATTCATTGGATCAATTCAATATCATCATTGCATTCATATCATCTCTCTTGTTCTTTTCTTTAACCTCTAGATCCTTGGTTCAATCTTTGCTATTTGCAAATTCTTACATGGTATCAGAGCCATTGGAACATTTTGATTAGCCGATTTGAAGAGATCAAGTTGCAAGCTTTGAAGGTCCAAATCTCAGATCTGAAGGCCAACGTGTTGTAGAGGTGTCATGGAGAAGATCTGACCTCACCATTGCGTTCAGGAGGTTGTTTCGGTTGAGATCAACTATAAACTCACCCATATCCGATGAAAGTCCAAATCAAGGCAATTTTTTTTTGCAAATCAGACCGTATAGCCCGATTTGCACCTCTGTGATACGATTTTGAATTTTTTTTTTTTTTATTCGATTTATTTTCAGAATTTTTTTCTGCACAAATTTAGTTCGGGTTTGGTACGTGCCCTGTGCATATTCTTTTCGTACATCGCCTGACATCAACAACTAGATTCAACATCAGCGCGAGGCTCAAACTCGAGCTCGAGCCCGAAGGCGAGCTCAAGGGTCGAGCCCAACTCAAGTCTTTGTATTATGTTGTGGGTATTTTCATATATTAAGGACTTAAAACCCCATCCCACAATGAATGTGGGATTAAATCCCACATTGCCCACACCTCCGCTCCACTGCAACGCTCCGCCCAAGTCCCACCACTGTGTGCCGCTTGCGCCATGCAACAGACCCATAGCAACCAGTCAGTGCCTAGTCACCGCATCAGCTGCGCCACATGCCATGCAGCACCACGTGGTTGCCCACTGACTGCCACCTCTGCAATCCCTCGGGCAATCAGACCGTGCCACGTGGCTGCGAGCCACGTCACCCACCCCGTCACCCCAAGGTGACATCATCATTTGAGCTTGTGATGTCATCATTTGTATGGACCACGACTGCCACATAAACTGACACGTCACCCTTGGCTACATATTTCGCTGACATCACTTGACCTATGTGTTGATGTTTATAGGTTCGATCAGAGAAAATGATCATAATATTATGAGAAAATAAATAGATAATATATTAATATAGATATATATAATGATTGACATTATTATTATATTAATATACATACTCATAGTATTAGAATAAATAGACATCATTAATGTTCAAACTTATTAATACCATTTTGTATTGGTTATATTTAACAATATTATATATATATATATATATATATATATATATATATATATATATATATATATATATATATATATATATATATATATATATATATATATATATATATATATATATATATATATATAATATTAATCTCATTAATATTCTATATATTAATATACATATATAAGTTTATATTATATTTGATCAATTTATATTTTGGTGATCGGTTTGAATATTAATATCGATTTACATTGACAAATATTAAACCTCGATTAATGTTGTGTGAGTATACCGATCAATTATCGGTGAAGACTTCTATTACTAAATCAATGACTGTGTTTAGTCATCGATTGGTCTCCATAAGATGCTATTAATAATCAGGTAATACTATGGTTGACGTGCACATAATCTTGTGTTAGTATTATCAAATGTATTATCTTTGCATTCGGTTACTTGGCTAACTTGACCAGTTTGAACATGACTATTATGAAGAGACATGACGGTATAGAGTCATGTCTTCGTAAGGAGACATGTCTCTATACCACCATATCTCTCTTATAAGAGTTCATTCAATGATCAATAGGAGTACAACATATAATATATTGAAGTACATATAAGTGTCTCTCTTCTTTGAATCTGTAGAATATTAAATATAATATATTTAGATATATCTACAGAATATTAATATAATATAATAATAATAATAATAATAATAAAATATATATATATATATATATATATATCGTGATTCTATATATCACACATATTGAGTTAATATAAGAAAAATTTAAAACCATACATTCTTGATCCAAATTTAACATGGTATCAGAGCAAGGTTCCTTCATTGAAGCCTAATCGCTTGAAGGAAGTTCCGATTAGATTGAAGGAAGATCAAGATTAGATTTTTTGGAAATCTCAGAATGGCAAATGGAATGAGACTAGAAGACAGACTTGAAGGTGCCTTTGATTTTGAATCATGGAAACTTCAAATGATGTTGGTATTAAGGAAGAATGACTTGAAGACAATAATAGAGAATCCTCTTAAACCTAATGAAAATGATGAGAAGAATAAATGGGAAAAGGATAATACTAGAGCAATGGAATTATTAGTAGATGGAGTGAAACATCATCTACTACCTGTCATCACAAAGTTGGACTCTGCTTATGACATGCTCAAAGCCCTGGAAAACATGTTTGAGATCAACAACACCAACATAATTCTTACTCTTAAAAATCAACTCTCTAAGATTAAAATGAGTAAAGGAGAGACTATCACCTCATATTTTATGAGGATAACAGAATTAAGGAATCAACTCTCTTCTATTGGTCATATTTATGATAATAAGAGTTATCTATGATAACTCTAAATGGGCTCCCTATCTCATGGGAAAACTTTAGACAAGGAGTAAGTGCTCCCACCAAACTCCCCAAATTTGATTGACTAAAAGCTGACTGCATTCAAGAAGAGTATAACCTGAAATTTAGAGGAATCTTGGAATCCACTAAAGAAGATGTTCAGGCTCTCGTCACTGGTTCAAAAAGGAAAAAGGACAAGAAGTCATATGATCAACATTCATTCTAGAAACCAAGAGACCTCTCTTCAATGCAATGTTTTAGATGTGACAAATATGGTCACAGCGCAAGAAAGTGTCCTGACAGACTTAGAATGCAAGCTTCCCTTGCTGAAGTAAATAATTCAAATGTATGTTCAGAGAAATATTTATTCTAAATGAAATTCAAGATACCTTATGATTGAGAGGGAGTTCACTGATAAAGATAAGAACACTTCTAAGGTAAACTTGTAATGATTATTGATTATTATGTTAATGTTATTTTATAATTATATGGGCCCTGTGTAAATCATAAGGAAGTGACGACTTCCAAATGATTATCACTTGTATTTGTTAAAGTTATTGGAAGGTGACGATCTTGCAATAACTTTTCTATTGTGATAGATATTTTTTTGTGATAATATCTTACTTGTGGATAGAATCGCTGATGGAGGCAATCCACACTAAAGCTCGTGAATTTGTGAATAGAATCGCCAATGGAGGCAATTCACACGAGATCTTGTGGATAGAATTGTCGATGGAGGCAATCCACTCTGAAGCTCTTTATTTGTGGATAGAATCGCCGATGGAGGCAATCCACTCTGAAGCTCTGCGTTTGTGAATAGAATTGCCGATGGAGGCAATTCACACAAGAGCTTGTGGATAGAATTGCTGATGGAGGCAATCCACACCATAGCTCATGAGGTTGTGGATAGAATTGCCGATGGAGGAAATCCACACAAGAGCTTGTGGATCGAATTGCCAATGGAGGCAATCCACCTAGGAACTAACCTTCACAATTTATGAACTTATTGTGATTTACATTGTTATCTTCCCTAGCTAAGAGGGAGTGTTGATGTTTATAGCTTCGATCAGATAAAATGATCATAATATTATGAGAAAATAAATAGACAATATATTAATATATATAATGATTGACATTATATATATATTAATATATATATAATAATTGACATTATTATTATATTAATATACATACTCATAGTATTAGAATAAATAGACATCATTAATGTTCAAACTTATTAATACCATTTTGTATTGGTTATATTTAACAATATTAGATATATGCATATTAATATATATAATATTAATCTCATTAATATTCTATATATTAATATACATATATAAGTTTATATTATATTTGATCAATTTATATTTTGGTGATCGTTTTGAATATTAATATCGATTTACATTGACAAATATTAAACCCCGATTAATGTCAGGTGAGGATACCGATCAATTATCGGTGAAGACTTCTATTACTAAATCAATGACTGTGTTTAGTCACCGATTGGTCTCCATAAGATGCTATTAATAATCAGGTAATACTATGGTTGACGTGTACATAATCTTGTGTCAGTATTATCAAATGTATTATCTTTGCATTTAGTTACTTGGCTAACGTGACCAGTTTGAACATGACTGTTATGAAGAGACATGATGGTATAGAGTCATGTCTCCATAAGGAGAAATGTCTCTATACCACCATATCTCTCTTATAAGAGTTCATTCAATGATCAATAAGAGTACAACATATAATATATTGAAGTACATATAAGTCTCTCTCTTCTTTGAATCTACAGTATATTAAATACAATATATTTAGATATATCTACAGAATATTAATATAATATAATTAGATATATTTATTAATATATCCGTAATATATATATCATGATTCTATATATCACACATAATGAGTTAATATAAGAAAAATTTAAAACCATACATTCTTGATCCAAATTTAACACTCTGAGCCTAAAATTGATGGCCATCTAACTGTTAAAATAGGTAAAATTGGGCATTTTGTGATGTCCATATGGCCATCAAATTTAAGACAGTGTTTTACTAACATCATCAGAGTTTGAAAATTCTCAACCTTCACCATTGGAGTTTTCGATTTGGCAGTCCAAGTTCAGAGGGGCCACATCTTGCTCATTTTTGCTCCTTTTTTCGAGCAATTTTTTTTGAAATTGGGTAGAATTTTCTAAGAATCTAGTGGTGGTATTGTTTTTTGCGATTTGGTGGCCATATTTATCCGAAATTATAGATTTTTTTTGATTGTTCTTGTCTATTCCTGATTTATGCAACTTCGAGGGCTTTGTTTGGGCACATACGGTAATATTTTGGGGTGATTTTGTTTTGAAAGTGCATGGTTTTTTGTCTACTTTCCAGATCTGCAATTGTTTTCAGTGATTTGTTTTGGATATATCACTTTAAGAAATAGGTCATTTTGGGGCTATATTTGCACTTGGTTAATCCTTGGATTTCAGTTTTCTAATTTGCATCAGTCATTTGAAGGATTTATCAGTAGTTATCAGTCTTTATTTGGTTGTATTATAGATTATTCAGAGGTCAAAATCCTCACTTCATACAACTACCATGAATGGAAAGTATCTTTAAGTGATCATTTGTTGAGTATTAGATTGCTTAGAATGACTCTTGGATAGGATCAAGAACCTAAAATAGATGTTGCAGAAAGGAAAAAATAGTTTGATTGAAGGGATAAAGCACTTGGCTCTCTTAGATCATCCATCTCTCGTGATTTTCACTTTCATATTGCATCTTGCACACATCCTCATGATGCTTGGGTCATATTGGAAGGACTCTTTGGTAAACCTGATAGAATGAGAAAATTCAGATTGGAGAATGAGCTCATAGGTCTAAATCCTAGTGATTTTGACAATATTCAAGACTTTTTCTCTAAGTTCAATTCTATTAGATTGGAGCTTTCTAAATATGGCATTGTTAAAGGGAATGGACAATTGATCTTTTCTATTCTTTCCAAGCTTGGTCTTGATTATTCTATCTTTGTTTCTACATTCTATGATACTATGGATGGTCTTGGTAGTGCATACAAATTGCCCTCTCTTGATGAATTTGTAGCGCAACTCACAAGGGAACAAGAAAAGTTGGCACACATGGGTCAATTGAAGTCTTCCACACATTAAGCATTAGTTACAAGTGAGTCTACATCAAAGGATTCTAATGGAAAAGGAAAGAAACAATATAAGGATCCTAAGCCTCATGACAAAGGTAATGAATCTCCTTCACACAATCCTACTTAATCCAAGTTCTCTTCAAGAGAGGAATCATCTAGAAGAAAGAGGGATAAAAGTGCATATTGTAAAAAGCTGGGACGTGATGAGAATAAGTGTTTTCAAAAGAAGATTGATGAGCTAACTCACATTATTCAGAAACACAACATTAAGTTGCTCTCATCAGTGTCTACTCCTTCTTCTACACATTTGGAAGCTTCTACATCTCTATCATCATCCAAAGATAAAGGTAAAGGACAAGAACTCATGGCTTCCACACATCCTGAGAAAGGTAAATGGCTTCTTGATTCAGGTGCATCACATCATATGGCATCTTCTATGGATATGTTTTCTTCTATTGAGCCTTGTAATTCTCCTAATATTTTGATGGGTAAAAACACATTCATAAGAGTTTGTGGGAAAGGTTCTATTCCTATGGGAGAGGGGACATTCAATTATGTTCTTTGTGTACCATCCTTGACCACTAATCTCCTTTCTATTTATCAAATTACACATGGGGCACAAGGTAAAATTGTTGAGTTCACTCTTGATTTTGTCTACATTAGGGACATGGAGACTAGAGATGTCATAGCTATGGGAGTTGTTGATCATACATCACACTTGTATTCTTTTTCACATTTTTTTGATGATGATATTCATGATGTACACATCCCTTTGCCAAGGATAATTATGATGAGAACTTTGGCACCTTAATCATTTTGTTGTTGAGACGAGTGTTGAGCTTCCTTCTCCTCCATTTCCTTCTTCTTAAGACATGGGCTCTACTATTCAGCAGGATGTTCATATTATTTTAGATCTTGTAGAATTTGATGACTACTTGGATGCCTCTTCAACATTTTTTGATTCTCATGATGCAGATTTGGAAGACATACTTGAGGGGGTTTCTCTTTCCTTTGATGACAACATCCTAGTTGGGGATACTTCTTCAAATTCTTTGGAGATTGGCACTCTTGATTCTTCTCCTTCTTCACTTCATTTTTCACATGAGGTGATAGATTCCTTGAGTTTGGAGAGACCTATTCTTTCTTCAGAGATTCATGCATGGAGACCTTCATCTTCTTCCTCCTTCCATTTTTACATGGATTGGCTTCTTCATCATTTGATGTATCTATTTCTTCCTAAGGGGAGGACATATTTCTTGTAAGCATTGGCTTATCTATTGTTTGGAGGTACTCTTCATCAACATGGGAGCTTCTACATTATGGGGGAGATATCATGTCTCTAACTATTCTTCTTATGGGGAGATAATTCTTTGTATATACATGATCTATGTAGTTCTTGGGGGGTCTTGAGCACTCCATCCATCCATGCATCTTGTTTTCTTCTCTCTTTTGGGGGGATGGTCTTTCCCATGGGGTTTTCCCTCTTTCTCCGCTTTATGAGAGTTATTGCATTTCATGTATTGCATTTTGTACATGGGTACCTAACATGGCCTAGTAGCCGGGACCCCCATCTTCCATTGTGAGTTTAAGTGCATTCCCCTAAGTTGCACTTAAGGGGGGTGTTGGTGTAATTAAATATTCCTAATTACACTTTACTTAATCTTACTTAGGTTAATGTATTTCATAGTAGTTTGTGATTGAGACACCTAGGAGTTTGCACCTCATTAAGCACATGGTGTAGGAGAAATTTCACTTTTGGTGTGAGATCCACCTTTAGTGCTTTTATCACATTAATATCATCCTAATCCATTGCACATACTTTATTGCATAATGGAGGATGATCCACATTTGGTGGACATGTGATTACACCTAGCATAGGTGATAGCTTATCAGCTCCTTTTCATTCTCTCTTATCGCCTTTCCTATATGAGGAGGCCTATTATGTAATCATGTACATCAAGGTAAATTCATTGGATCAATTCAATATCATCATTGCATTCATATCATCTCTCCTGTGCTTTTCTTTAACCTCTAGATCCTTGGTTCAATCTTTGCTATTTTCAAATTCTTACAATGATAATGAGAAAGAAAAGATTCCAACCAAAGGTTCTATCAGTTTACAATGGATTATTTAGGTGCACACATTTTACAAGTTGCTATTCCAAAGGGGGATACAACTAGAGAAGACATGCTACCACAATATTACGATATTGAAGAACATGAGTTGGGGAAAACCACAAGAAATAGGTGCAAGAGGCATATGGATCCATTCAAGGTTGAGAAGAAAGGATAAACAAAGAAGATTGAAAGAAAAGAAAATACAAAGAAAAGAACAAGTGGTTGAAAGAATATATTAGACAATTGATAAATCTGATCCAATAGGCTGATCTAACATTTGTTCCTCCAATCACTTGCTCAAGTGGATCGATGGATGGAT
This sequence comes from Chamaecyparis obtusa, assembly GCA_027943335.1. NCBI lineage: Eukaryota > Viridiplantae > Streptophyta > Pinopsida > Cupressales > Cupressaceae > Chamaecyparis > Chamaecyparis obtusa. The sequence continues at coordinate 894,731 of BSBK01003361.1, read as the reverse complement.
TATAGGGAATTGGATTGACAAGACATGAAGCAAGGAAATGGTTAGCAGGAGTGTTTGATGATGCAAACAAGTTTGTTGGAAGGCTTGTCAACACTTATGAAACCATGCTCTCTATCCAGGAATGAGTACATATGATATTGAAAGAATGTGAATATTTCCTATCAAATCATGAAAAGACTCTTTCCCAATTGCAAGCAATTATGGAAGTACCTCAACATACATTGATAAAGGTTCAAGTATTGAAGAAAAGGAAAAATGTTGATTTTCGAGCATGGCACCAAGGATTATCTCACAGAGGTGATGTACTCAAATAGGTGGAATTCAATTGTACAATTACAAAAGATGTAATTTTGGAGGTCAAGAGTGATATCCTTACTTATGTGAGAACTGTGTTCCATTTGGAGGTAGACGATGATCAAAAGCTAAGTGTGAACAATTGCAAGAAAAGGTGGTGAGAACTTCATGGAAGAAAGTCCTCTCATGCTTGAACATTTGGAGAAGGATTCATATTTCTCAACTTTATAGCTATTTGTGATGTTTCTGATTGGAAGAAAATAAGTGGTGCTTGTGCAAGTGAATTAGAATATAATGAGTATGAGTTCGGATTTGTGCCAAGTGTCCCCATGGGAGAGCTTGATAATATAATTTTAGATTCATTGAACATGCAATGAAGGATGAGGATGAAAGGAAAAAAATCCTAGATGATGACTTGATATAGCCCATGTGGTTTTGAATTTTCTCATTGGTTAATAAATAGATGCTTCATTTTGATTGGTCCATTTTGGTGACTAGTTGTAGAGGGTTATACCTAACCCAATTTATTATTGGTTCTTAGAAGAAATGTTATTTTTCTATTGGCCCATTAATTGGTTCCTTCTATATAAGCTTCTACCTAATCAATTCTCTCATTGGCCTATAAAGGCATTGTAATTTTCTTATTGGCCCACAAGGTGGTGCTCTTTTGTAAGTGGGTAGCATTTAATAATTGTTAGTGGTGGTTATGGAAACCATAATTAGGGAATTGGTGGATTAATCTAGTATGTTGGTATTGATTTAATCTTGACCATTGGTTGTATTGGAGCTCCCTATATAAGGACTTGTCTCTTAATTTTTAAAGGGAGATTTGTTGGAGAATTTTTTGCTATAATACTGCCAAAATTATTCCGTCTTCATTGTTGGTTTTTTTGGTGAATGTTCTAACATTTGGAGTATAGCATGGTTCCCTATATTCCTTATTTATAATAGAATTTTCTTCAAGTAATTAGATTATAATTTTGTTTGAGTATCTTAATTGGATGAAAGTTATTGTGGATTTGTTTTGTTGAACTTGCTTAGACCAAACCACTAGTTGCTTGCTAATTGTGAGTTTTCCTTGCGTGGTCAAGCGACATAATTATAATCTTAACTTCAATTGTTTCCTATACATTAATATGCATCCTTAGATGGTGTGAATGTCATGGTAGTAGTTTGAAATTCCTTAACTTAAAAGATTGCACTAGTTTCACAAAGTTGACGACAAGAACAAACCTAGTAGAGTTACAAGGATATCACAATCTCTTACATCCTAGAGTAGAAGTATAAGTAACTGGATTCATAAAACTCTTATTCACACTCGCAAAGTTGTTTCGTAAGTCAGTTAAAAATAATTTATTGCAAGTTGATAAATCCATATCATTCATGAAGTCAAGTTGATAAATCTTAGTGAACTAGTATAAGTCCCTTTCCATACCGACGTGTCACATTATTACAATTGAGTTTATTCCACCATTAGAAGGAACCTTGTCACCTCAATGATCTTTCACTAGATTAGGACAATAGTTTCTAGCAATTTTTTTCACTGTGGCTTTTCCCATTCCGGGTTTCCATGACAAATCTTGTGAATTGATTCTTATTGTTGTTGCATTGAATTCTTGTTTCAGTTACAATTTATTTTAGGTGTCAGTTTGACAAGCTTCATTAAAATTTTAAATTGCTTAAGAGTTAAGAGTTTATATCTACTACTAATTCACCCTCCTAAGTAGTAGAATTGTGAACATATATATAATATAAATTCATATTTTTTATTTATTATTTAATTAAAATAGAGAGATTTAATCATGCTTCTAATCAAGGACATCATAGTTCACCCATTCGATATGTTTCTTGTTCTCAAGAAAATTTAGATTTAGATGTATAACTCCCACACCTCATGTTGCATACTCACTATCCCATCACAAACTACCTCTATATACTTTTGTTTGATCTTTCCCAAACACCTATGACCTAGCTACCATGGTTCTCTAAAAGTGAAGCATAGATTTTTCCTTTGCAATTCATTCTTAGTCACTCTACTTGATTCAGTTTAGATGGTAGTTCTAAAGGAGGTAGTGTGCTCTATTGAAAATGTTGCTTTAATAATCAAAGATACTTTCTTAGAATTTTTTTTTTAGTTGCTAAATATTCAAGATTTAGAGCTATTTTGATGGCTTCTTGTAATGAGCTCACATCAAATGCCCTTTCTAAACCTTTAAGGGCCCCAACTAGGCCTTCCATAAAGAAGGCTATGAGCCTTCTCTCTGACACATTGAAAATCACTATCACAAACCTTTGAAATTTTGATACATAGTCTTCCACCTTACTCCTTGCTTCAGTTATACCATCTCTCTAAAATAACTTTCTATATCCCTCCTATCAAACCTCTATATCAATATTTGGCTAAAGTCTTCCAACGTGGCACTGATTAAATTACCCCTTGGAGTACTATTCCATGATACTACCATTCGTGAGCCACTCCTTCAAGAAATGAAAGGTGGAAAGTTTGGCAGACTCTTCTTCAAACACTAGATTAAAGTATTAATATGTGTCTAATTTCTACAACCAATCCCCTGTTGAGGAACTATCAACTTCATAAAAAGAAGTGGTGATTGTTCTCACTAAATGTCATTCCTCTCTTCATACCTTATACTCATGTTCTTATTCATTGTGTTCATATGATAAATTTGATGAAGATCATGTCCTTGTGTATGTAAACAAATTGTATTCATCATGAGGCCTTGTCATCTCACCTTCTTAAATAGGTTGTTCTTCCTCACTTCTTTCTACTGCCTCTTTTTCTAGAAATTTGGCCCTAAAAGTTTTCATAGTTACTAAGGCCTTCTCACCACTACTTGAAGGTTTCTCACCACCGGAACTACTCCCTTTAGCTCCATTTTGTATAGGTCTTCCAGTGCATATCTTTTGATTCATTCATCTTAAAAGTTGAACTATCTCTAACATGGTATCCCTTATGCCAATATGGAACTCTCTAGTCTCCTTAGAGAACTCTTAGGGATTGGCCTCTTCTTTGTGATTGATGGCCCTCTTCTTTTCTCTTTGTTAGTATCTATTATCTCTATTACTTATTAATACACAAGCTGGTAGAATGTCAAGCTCTGATACCACTAAAATATACCAACTAGTTTTTCCACAAAAAATCCACTTAGAATAACAAAAACATCAAACATAGCACAAAAAACTCACAAATGTACACCATTTAAGTAAAACCTTTAGTTTATATAGAATGCCTAAGATCAATTTAGTATTGTTATCTTTGTGATATAAATTATTTATATCAGATTATGAATACACTAGAGAGTAGATTGAATAATAGTTTGTGTTCGTTCAAAAGTACAGATTCCAACAATGTAATCAAACTTGTACTAATTGATCCCACCTAGGTAGAGAGGTCGCTAACTTCGTCAAATGATGTACCAATTATTATGTTTTGCCTTAGTGTAGAGAATTAAAAATTCACCAACCTTGAGAATGGTTAAAATATCAAGGGATGAACTACCATCTTGTGCTCCATAAGCCAAGGGATCAAGACAACTAAATGATAACAAACTTTAATTAACCTAGATATGAAATGCAAGAATTGAAATAATTACACACTACTAACATATATAAATATTTTGATTACTAGAAATGGAAATGAAAAAGATTAATTTCCAAGGTCTATGAGCTTATTGTCTTGGAGACTTGTGCAGGTCAGGATGACAACGTGGATGTAGGATGTCAGTGTGGCACACATTCATCCGATAAAAATAGGGAACATAAATTGAGAGAACAATCCAAAATACTAACTCAAATAATAGATAACAAACTAACTATTAACAAAATGTGAAAGGGACGATTACACTAAAAATATAAAGATAATACAAATGATCAAAGCATAAGGAGGACTCACAAATGAAGAAAGACGTAGAAGAACCCCAAGAAGAGCTTCACTCTCTCCTTCTATGGAAATGATAAAATGGTTGGGAATGTTTTGAGATTGCCTCTATCACTCCATAGTAATATGCTCTCAGTCACACAAACTTCTATGGCTTTGTCCCTTTGACTGGATGATATTATATATGCATGAATGTTTGTACCTTTGAATGGATGATATTATATATTGCTTGAGTGGATTCGCAAAAAGAATGTCTCTTTCCGAATTTGTTAGGGTTAGGGTTTACCAAATAAAAATATTAGGGTTAGGGTTTACCAAATAAATGCTTTCTTTAATTTCATAATTGTAATGTCCCTAAATTATTAGTATCCAAATTTTCCCTAGGTTACAATCTCTTATCTAAAGCAAGTAGGTTTTGAGATACCTTTCAATCCGATTGAAGCCCTACAACACAATTAGTGTTTATTTATAATCATAATTCATAGTAGATTCCTTTAATAAAAAATACCATACAAATCAAATCAATAGATTGTGACAATTAA